>JAXCGZ010003243.1:0-18902 GCA_037179515.1 Halocaridina rubra | reverse complement strand
CAATCTCATTCGGGCCATGAAATTATCAAATAAGCACATTACATATGTGAAAACATGAATCATTTTTTTACCCCGACCGGGACTCGAACCTAGGACTTATGATTACTAAGTCAAGGCGCTACCACTACACCACAGAAGGTTAAAAGGAATCCAACCTTATAGCTTATATCTGCTATACTTAGGAATGAACGCATTCTAACTGAATGCCACTATGTTCATATTACAGATTCCCCAACCTCACTCGTGGCTTCATTTTAGCATTTAATTCAAATCCCAATCTCATTCGGGCCATGAAATTATCAAATAAGCACATTACATATGTGAAAACATGAATCATTTTTTTACCCCGACCGGGACTCGAACCTAGGACTTATGATTACTAAGTCAAGGCGCTACCACTACACCACAGAAGGTTAAAAGGAATCCAACCTTATAGCTTATATCTGCTATACTTAGGAATGAACGCATTCTAACTGAATGCCACTATGTTCATATTACAGATTCCCCAACCTCACTCGTGGCTTCATTTTAGCATTTAATTCAAATCCCAATCTCATTCGGGCCATGAAATTATCAAATAAGCACATTACATATGTGAAAACATGAATCATTTTTTTACCCCGACCGGGACTCGAACCTAGGACTTATGATTACTAAGTCAAGGCGCTACCACTACACCACAGAAGGTTAAAAGGAATCCAACCTTATAGCTTATATCTGCTATACTTAGGAATGAACGCATTCTAACTGAATGCCACTATGTTCATATTACAGATTCCCCAACCTCACTCGTGGCTTCATTTTAGCATTTAATTCAAATCCCAATCTCATTCGGGCCATGAAATTATCAAATAAGCACATTACATATGTGAAAACATGAATCATTTTTTTACCCCGACCGGGACTCGAACCTAGGACTTATGATTACTAAGTCAAGGCGCTACCACTACACCACAGAAGGTTAAAAGGAATCCAACCTTATAGCTTATATCTGCTATACCTAGGAATGAACGCATTCTAACTGAATGCCACTATGTTCATATTACAGATTCCCCAACCTCACTCGTGGCTTCATTTTAGCATTTAATTCAAATCCCAATCTCATTCAGGCCATGAAATTATCAAATAAGCACATTACATATGTGAAAACATGAATCATTTTTTTACCCCGACCGGGACTCGAACCTAGGACTTATGATTACTAAGTCAAGGCGCTACCACTACACCACAGAAGGTTAAAAGGAATCCAAGCTTATAGCTTATATCTGCTATACTTAGGAATGAACGCATTCTAACTGAATGCCACTATGTTCATATTACAGATTCCCCAACCTCACTCGTGGCTTAATTTTAGCATTTAATTAAAATCCCAATCTCATTCGGGGAATGAAAATATCAAATAAGCACATTACATATGTGAAAACATGAATCATTTTTTTACCCCGACCGGGACTCGAACCTAGGACTTATGATTACTAAGTCAAGGCGCTACCACTACACCACAGAAGGTTAAATGGAATCCAACCTTATAGCTTATATCTGCTATACTTAGGAATGAACGCATTCTAACTGAATACCACTATGTTCATATTACAGTTTCCCCAACCTCACTCGTGGCTTCATTTTAGCATTTAATTCAAATCCCAATCTCATTCGGGCCATGAAAATATCAAATAAGCACATTACATATGTGAAAACATGAATCATTTTTTTACCCCGACCGGGACTCGAACCTAGGACTTATGATTACTAAGTCATGGCGCTACCACTACACCACAGAAGGTTAAAAGGAATCCAACCTTATAGCTTATATCTGCTATACTTAGGAATGAACGCATTCTAACTGAATGCCACTATGTTCATATTACAGATTCCCCAACCTCACTCGTGGCTTCATTTTAGCATTTAATTCAAATCCCAATCTCATTCGGGCCATGAAATTATCAAATAAGCACATTACATATGTGAAAACATGAATCATTTTTTTACCCCGACTGGGACTCGAACCTAGGACTTATGATTACTAAGTCAAGGCGCTACCACTATACCACAGAAGGTTAAAAGGAATCCAACCTTATAGCTTATATCTGCTATACTTAGGAATGAACGCATTCTAACTGAATGCCACTATGTTCATATTACGGATTCCCCAACCTCACTTGTGGCTTCATTTTAGCATTTAATTCAAATCCCAATCTCATTCGGGCCATGAAATGATCAAATAAGCACATTACATATGTGAAAACATGAATCATTTTTTTACCTCGACCGGGACTCGAACCTAAGACTTATGATTACTAAGTCAAGGCGCTACCACTACACCACAGAAGGTTAAAAGGAATCCAACCTTATAGCTTATATCTGCTATACTTAGGAATGAACGCATTCTAACTGAATGCCACTATGTTCATATTACAGATTCCCCAACCTCACTCGTGGCTTCATTTTAGCATTTAATTCAAATCCCAATCTCATTCGGGCCATGAAATTATCAAATAAGCACATTACATATGTGAAAACATGAATCATTTTTTTTACCCCGACCGGGACTCGAACCTAGGACTTTTGATTACTAAGTCAAGGTGCTACCACTACACCACAGAAGGTTTAAAGGAATCCAACCTTATAGCTTATATCTGCTATACTTAGGAATGAGCGCATTCTAACTGAATGCCACTATGTTCATATTACAGGATCCTCAACCTCACTCGTCGCTTCATTTTAGCATTTAATTCAAATCCCAATCTCATTCGTTCCATGAAATTATCAAATAAGCACATTACATATGTGAAAACATGAATCATTTTTTTACCTCGACCGGGACTCGAACCTAGGACTTATGATTACTAAGTCAAGGCGCTACCACTACACTACAGAAGGTTAAAAGGAATCCAACCTTATAGCTTATATCTGCTATACTTAGGAATGAACGCATTCTAACTGAATGCCACTATGTTCATATTACAGATTCCCCAACCTCACTCGTGGCTTCATTTTAGCATTTAATTCAAATCCCAATCTCATTCGGGCCATGAAATTATCAAATAAGCACATTACATATGTGAAAACATGAATCATTTTTTTACCCCGACCGGGACTCGAACCTAGGACTTATGATTACTAAGTCAAGGCGCTACCACTACACCACAGAAGGTTAAAAGGAATCCAACCTTATAGCTTATATCTGCTATACTTAGGAATGAACGCATTCTAACTGAATGCCACTATATTCATATTACAGATTCCCCAACCTCACTCGTGGCTTCATTTTAGCATTTAATTCAAATCCCAATCTCATTCGGGCCATGAAATTATCAAATAAGCACATTACATATGTGAAAACATGAATCATTTTTTTACCCAGACCGGGACTCGAACCTAGGACTTATGATTACTAAGTCAAGGCGCTACCACTACACCACAGAAGGTTAAAAGGAATCCAACCTTATAGCTTATATCTGCTATACATAGGAATGAACGCATTCTAACTGAATGCCACTATGTTCATATTACAAATTCCCCAACCTCACTCGTGGCTTCATTTTAGCATTTAATTCAAATCCCAATCTCATTCGGGCCATGAAATTATCAAATAAGCACATTACATATGTGAAAACATGAATCATTTTTTTTACCCCGACCGGGACTCGAACCTAGGACTTATGATTACTAAGTCAAGGCACTACCACTACACCACAGAATGTTAAAAGGAATCCAACCTTATAGCTTATATCTGCTATACTTAGGAATGAACGCATTCTAACTGAATGCCACTATGTTCATATTACAGATTCCCCAACCTCACTCGTGGCTTCATTTTAGCATTTAATTCAAATCCCAATCTCATTCGGGCCATGAAATTATCAAATAAGCACATTACATATGTGAAAGCATGAATCATTTTTTTACCCCGACTGGGACTTGAACCTAGGACTTATGATTACTAAGTCAAGGCGCTACCACTACACCACAGAAGGTTTTAAGGAATCCAACCTTATAGCTTATATCTGCTATACTTAGGAATGAACGCATTCTAACTGAATGCCACTATGTTCATGTTACAGATTCCCCAACCTCACTCGTGGCTTCATTTTAGCATTTAATTCAAATCCCAATCTCATTTGGGCCATGAAATTATCAAATAAGCACATTACATATGTGAAAACATGAATCATTTTTTTACCCCGACCGGGACTCGAACCTAGGACTTATGATTACTAAGTCAAGGCGCTACCACTACACCACAGAAGGTTAAAAGGAATCCAACCTTATAGCTTATATCTGCTATACTTAGGAATGAACGCATTCTAACTGGATGCCACTATATTCATATTACAGATTCCCCAACCTCACTCGTGGCTTCATTTTAGCATTTAATTCAAATCCCAATCTCATTCGGGCCATGAAATTATCAAATAAGCACATTACATATGTGAAAACATGAATCATTTTTTTACCCCGACCGGGACTGGAACCTAGGACTTATGATTACTAAGTCAAGGCGCTACCACTACACCACAGAAGGTTAAAAGGAATCCAACCTTATAGCTTATATCTGCTATACTTAGGAATGAACGCATTCTAACTGAATGCCACTATGTTCATATTACAGATTCTCCAACCTCACTCGTGGCTTCATTTTAGCATTTAATTCAAATCCCAATCTCATTCGGGCCATGAAATTATCAAATGAGCACATTACATATGTGAAAACATGAATAATTTTTTTACCCCGACCGGGACTCGAACCTAGGACTTATGATTACTAAGTCAAGGCGCTACCACTACACCACAGAAGGTTAAAAGGAATCCAACCTTATAGCTTATATCTGCTATGCTTAGGAATGAACGCATTCTAACTGAATGCCACTATGTTCATATTACAGATTCCCCAACCTCACTCGTGGCTTCATTTTAGCATTTAATTAAAATCCCAATCTCATTCGGGCCATGAAAATATCAAATAAGCACATTACATATGTGAAAACATGAATAATTTTTTTACCCCGACCGGGACTCGAACCTAGGACTTATGATTACTAATTCAAGGCGCTACCACTACACCACAGAAGGTTAAAAGGAATCCAAACTTATAGCTTATATCTGCTATACTTAGGAATGAACGCATTCTAACTGAATGCCACTATGTTCATATTACAGATTCCCCAACCTCACTCGTGGCTTCATTTTAGCATATAATTAAAATCCCAATCTCATTCGGGCCATGAAAATATCAAATAAGCACATTACATATGTGAAAACATGAATCATTTTTTTACCCCGACCGGGACTCGAACCTAGGACTTATGATTACTAAGTCATGGTGCTACCACTACACCACAGAAGGTTAAAAGGAATCCAACCTTATAGCTTATATCTGCTATACTTAAGAATGAACGCATTCTAACTGAATGCCACTATGTTCATATTACAGATTCCCCAACCTCACTCGTGGCTTCATTTTAGAATTTAATTCAAATCCCAATCTCATTCTGGCCATGAAATTATCAAATAAGCACATTACATATGTGAAAACATGAATCATTTTTTTACCCCGACCGGGACTCGAACCTAGGACTTATGATTACTAAGTCAAGGCGCTACCACTACACCACAGAAGGTTAAAAGGAATCCAACCTTATAGCTTATGTCTGCTATACTTAGTAATGAACGCATTCTAACTGAATACCAATATGTTCATATTACAGTTTCCCCAACCTCACTCGTGGCTTCATTTTAGTATTTAATTCAAATCCCAATCTCATTCGGGCCATGAAAATATCAAATAAGCACATTACATATGTGAAAACATGAATCATTTTTTTACCCCGACCGGGACTCGAACCTAGGACTTATGATTACTAAGTCATGGCGCTACCACTACACCACAGAAGGTTAAAAGGAATCCAACCTTATAGCTTATATCTGCTATACTTAGTAATGAACGCATTCAAACTGAATGCCACTATGTTCATATTACAGATTCCCCAACCTCACTCGTGGCTTCATTTTAGCATTTAATTCAAATCCCAATCTCATTCGGGCCATGAAATTATCAAATAAGCACATTACATATGTGAAAACATGAATCATTTTTTTACCCCGACTGGGACTCTAACCTAGGACTTATGATTACTAAGTCAAGGCGCTACCACTATACCACAGAAGGTTAAAAGGAATCCAACCTTATAGCTTATATCTGCTATACTTAGGAATGAACGCATTCTAACTGAATGCCACTATGTTCATATTACAGATTCCCCAACCTCACTCGTGGCTTCATTTTAGCATTTAATTCAAATCCCAATCTCATTCGGGCCATGAAATTATCAAATAAGCACATTACATATGTGAAAACATGAATCATTTTTTTACCCCGAGTGGGACTCGAACCTAGGACTTATGATTACTAAGTCAAGGCGCTACCACTACACCACAGAAGGTTAAAAGGAATCCAACCTTATAGCTTATATCTGCTATACTTAGGAATGAACGCATTCTAACTGAATGCCACTATGTTCATATTACGGATTCCCCAACCTCACTTGTGGCTTCATTTTAGCATTTAATTCAAATCCCAATCTCATTCGGGCCATGAAATGATCAAATAAGCACATTACATATGTGAAAACGTGAATCATTTTTTTACCTCGACCGGGACTCGAACCTAAGACTTATGATTACTAAGTCAAGGCGCTACCACTACACCACAGAAGGTTAAAAGGAATCCAACCTTATAGCTTATATCTGCTATACTTAGGAATGAACGCATTCTAACTGAATGCCACTATGTTCATATTACAGATTCCCCAACCTCACTCGTGGCTTCATTTTAGCATTTAATTCAAATCCCAATCTCATTCGGGCCATGAAATGATCAAATAAGCACATTACATATATGAAAACATGAATCATTTTTTTACCCCGACCAGGACTCGAACCTAGGACTTATGATTATTAAGTCAAGGCGCTACCACTACACCACAGAAGGTTAAAAGGAATCCAACCTTATAGCTTATATCTGCTATACTTAGGAATGAACGCATTCTAACTGAATGCCACTATGTTCATATTACAGATTCCCCAACCTCACTAGTGGCTTCATTTTAGCATTTAATTCATATCCCAATCTCATTCGGGCCATGAAATTATCAAATAAGCACATTACATATGTGAAAACATGAATCATTTTTTTACCCCGACCAGGACTCGAACCTAGGACTTATGATTATTAAGTCAAGGCGCTACCACTACACCACAGAAGGTTAAAAGGAATCCAACCTTATAGCTTATATCTGCTATACTTAGGAATGAACGCATTCTAACTGAATGCCACTATGTTCATATTACAGATTCCCCAACCTCACTCGTGGCTTTTTTTTAGCATTTAATTCAAATCCCAATCTCATTCGGGCCATGAAATTATCATATAAGCACATTACATATGTGAAAACATGAATCATTTTTTTACCCCGACCGGGACTCGAACCTAAGACTTATGATTACTAAGTCAAGGCGCTACCACTACACCACAGAAGGTTAAAAGGAATCCAACCTTATAGCTTATATCTGCTATACTTAGGAATGAACCCATTCTAACTGAATGCTACTAGTTCATATTACAGATTCCCCAACCTCACTCGTGGCTTCATTTTAGCATTTAATTCAAATCCCAATCTCATTCGGGCCATGAAATTATCAAATAAGCACATTACATATGTGAAAACATGAATCATTTTTTTACCACAACCAGGACTCGAACCTAGGTCTTATGATTACTAAGTCAAGGCGCTACCACTACACCACAGAAGGTTAAAAGGAATCCAACCTTATAGCTTATATCTGCTATACTTAGGAATGAACGCATTCAAACTGAATGCCACTATGTTCATATTACAGATTCCCCAACCTCACTCGTGGCTTCATTTTAGCATTTAATTCAAATCCCAATCTCATTCGGGCCATGAAATTATCAAATAAGCACATTACATATGTGAAAACATGAATCATATTTTTACCCCGACCGGGACTCGAACCTAGGACTTATGATTACTAAGTCAAGGCGCTACCACTACACCACAGAAGGTTAAAAGGAATCCAACCTTATAGCTTATATCTGCTATACCTAGGAATGAACGCATTCTAACTGAATGCCACTATGTTCATATTACAGATTCCCCAACCTCACTCGTGGCTTCATTTTAGCATTTAATTCAAATCCCAATCTCATTCAGGCCATGAAATTATCAAATAAGCACATTACATATGTGAAAACATGAATCATTTTTTTACCCCGACCGGGACTCGAACCTAGGACTTATGATTACTAAGTCAAGGCGCTACCACTACACCACAGAAGGTTAAAAGGAATCCAACCTTATAGCTTATATCTGCTATACTTAGGAATGAACGCATTCTAACTGAATGCCACTATGTTCATATTACAGATTCCCCAACCTCACTCGTGGCTTAATTTTAGCATTTAATTAAAATCCCAATCTCATTCGGGGAATGAAAATATCAAATAAGCACATTACATATGTGAAAACATGAATCATTTTTTTACCCCGACCGGGACTCGAACCTAGGACTTATGATTACTAAGTCAAGGCGCTACCACTACACCACAGAAGGTTAAATGGAATCCAACCTTATAGCTTATATCTGCTATACTTAGGAATGAACGCATTCTAACTGAATACCACTATGTTCATATTACAGTTTCCCCAACCTCACTCGTGGCTTCATTTTAGCATTTAATTCAAATCCCAATCTCATTCGGGCCATGAAAATATCAAATAAGCACATTACATATGTGAAAACATGAATCATTTTTTTACCCCGACCGGGACTCGAACCTAGGACTTATGATTACTAAGTCATGGCGCTACCACTACACCACAGAAGGTTAAAAGGAATCCAACCTTATAGCTTATATCTGCTATACTTAGGAATGAACGCATTCTAACTGAATGCCACTATGTTCATATTACAGATTCCCCAACCTCACTCGTGGCTTCATTTTAGCATTTAATTCAAATCCCAATCTCATTCGGGCCATGAAATTATCAAATAAGCACATTACATATGTGAAAACATGAATCATTTTTTTACCCCGACTGGGACTCGAACCTAGGACTTATGATTACTAAGTCAAGGCGCTACCACTATACCACAGAAGGTTAAAAGGAATCCAACCTTATAGCTTATATCTGCTATACTTAGGAATGAACGCATTCTAACTGAATGCCACTATGTTCATATTACGGATTCCCCAACCTCACTTGTGGCTTCATTTTAGCATTTAATTCAAATCCCAATCTCATTCGGGCCATGAAATGATCAAATAAGCACATTACATATGTGAAAACATGAATCATTTTTTTACCTCGACCGGGACTCGAACCTAAGACTTATGATTACTAAGTCAAGGCGCTACCACTACACCACAGAAGGTTAAAAGGAATCCAACCTTATAGCTTATATCTGCTATACTTAGGAATGAACGCATTCTAACTGAATGCCACTATGTTCATATTACAGATTCCCCAACCTCACTCGTGGCTTCATTTTAGCATTTAATTCAAATCCCAATCTCATTCGGGCCATGAAATTATCAAATAAGCACATTACATATGTGAAAACATGAATCATTTTTTTACCCCGACCGGGACTCAAACCTAGGACTTATGATTACTAAGTCAAGGCGCTACCACTACACCACAGAATTTTAAAAGGAATCCAACCTTATAGCTTATATCTACTATACTTAGGAATGAACGCATTCTAACTGAATGCCACTATGTTCATATTACAGATTCCCCAACCTCACTCGTGGCTTCATTTTAGCATTTAATTCAAATCCCAATCTCATTCGGGCCATGAAATTATCAAATAAGCACATTACATATGTGAAAACATGAATCATTTTTTTTACCCCGAGTGGGACTCGAACCTAGGACTTATGATTACTAAGTCAAGGCGCTACCACTACACCACAGAAGGTTAAAAGGAATCCAACCTTATAGCTTATATCTGCTATACTTAGGAATTAACGCATTCTAACTGAATGCCACTATGTTCATATTACAGATTCCCCAACCTCACTCGTGGCTTCATTTTAGCATTTAATTCAAATCCCAATCTCATTCGGGCCATGAAATTATCAAATAAGCACATTACATATGTGAAAACATGAATCATTTTTTTACCCAGACCGGGACTCGAACCTAGGACTTATGATTACTAAGTCAAGGCGCTACCACTACACCACAGAAGGTTAAAAGTAATCCAACCTTATAGCTTATATTTGCTATTCTTAGGAATGAACGCATTCTAACTGAATGCCACAATGTTCATATTACAGATTCCCCAACCTCACTCGTGGCTTCATTTTAGCATTTAATTCAAATCCCAATCTCATTCGGGCCATGAAATTATCATATAAGCACATTACATATGTGAAAACATGAACCATTTTTTTATCCCGACCGGGACTCGAACCTAGGACTTATGATTACTAAGTCAAGGCGCTACCACTACACCACAGAAGGTTAAAAGGAATCCAACCTTATAGCTTATATCTGCTATACTTAGGAATGAACGCATTCTAACTGAATGCCACTATGTTCATATTACAGATTCCCCAACCTCACTCGTGGCTTCATTTTAGCATTTAATTCAAATCCCAATCTCATTCGGGCCATGAAATTATCAAATAAGCACATTACATATGTGAAAACATGAATCATTTTTTTACAATGACCGGGACTCGAACCTAGGACTTTTGATTACTAAGTCAAGGTGCTACCACTACACCACAGAAGGTTTAAAGGAATCCAACCTTATAGCTTATATCTGCTATACTTAGGAATGAGCGCATTCTAACTGAATGCCACTATGTTCATATTACAGATTCCTCAACCTCACTCGTCGCTTCATTTTAGCATTTAATTCAAATCCCAATCTCATTCGTTCCATGAAATTATCAAATAAGCACATTACATATGTGAAAACATGAATCATTTTTTTACCTCGACCGGGACTCGAACCTAGGACTTATGATTACTAAGTCAAGGCGCTACCACTACACTACAGAAGGTTAAAAGGAATCCAACCTTATAGCTTATATCTGCTATACTTAGGAATGAACGCATTCTAACTGAATGCCACTATGTTCATATTACAGATTCCCCAACCTCACTCGTGGCTTCATTTTAGCATTTAATTCAAATCCCAATCTCATTCGGGCCATGAAATTATCAAATAAGCACATTACATATGTGAGAACATGAATCATTTTTTTACCCCGACCGGGACTCGAACCTAGGACTTATGATTACTAAGTCAAGGCGCTACCACTACACCACAGAAGGTTAAAAGGAATCCAACCTTATAGCTTATATCTGCTATACTTAGGAATGAACGCATTCTAACTGAATGCCACTATATTCATATTACAGATTCCCCAACCTCACTCGTGGCTTCATTTTAGCATTTAATTCAAATCCCAATCTCATTCGGGCCATGAAATTATCAAATAAGCACATTACATATGTGAAAACATGAATCATTTTTTTACCCAGACCGGGACTCGAACCTAGGACTTATGATTACTAAGTCAAGGCGCTACCACTACACCACAGAAGGTTAAAAGGAATCCAACCTTATAGCTTATATCTGCTATACATAGGAATGAACGCATTCTAACTGAATGCCACTATGTTCATATTACAAATTCCCCAACCTCACTCGTGGCTTCATTTTAGCATTTAATTCAAATCCCAATCTCATTCGGGCCATGAAATTATCAAATAAGCACATTACATATGTGAAAACATGAATCATTTTTTTTACCCCGACCGGGACTCGAACCTAGGACTTATGATTACTAAGTCAAGGCACTACCACTACACCACAGAATGTTAAAAGGAATCCAACCTTATAGCTTATATCTGCTATACTTAGGAATGAACGCATTCTAACTGAATGCCACTATGTTCATATTACAGATTCCCCAACCTCACTCGTGGCTTCATTTTAGCATTTAATTCAAATCCCAATCTCATTCGGGCCATGAAATTATCAAATAAGCACATTACATATGTGAAAGCATGAATCATTTTTTTACCCCGACTGGGACTTGAACCTAGGACTTATGATTACTAAGTCAAGGCGCTACCACTACACCACAGAAGGTTTTAAGGAATCCAACCTTATAGCTTATATCTGCTATACTTAGGAATGAACGCATTCTAACTGAATGCCACTATGTTCATGTTACAGATTCCCCAACCTCACTCGTGGCTTCATTTTAGCATTTAATTCAAATCCCAATCTCATTTGGGCCATGAAATTATCAAATAAGCACATTACATATGTGAAAACATGAATCATTTTTTTACCCCGACCGGGACTCGAACCTAGGACTTATGATTACTAAGTCAAGGCGCTACCACTACACCACAGAAGGTTAAAAGGAATCCAACCTTATAGCTTATATCTGCTATACTTAGGAATGAACGCATTCTAACTGGATGCCACTATATTCATATTACAGATTCCCCAACCTCACTCGTGGCTTCATTTTAGCATTTAATTCAAATCCCAATCTCATTCGGGCCATGAAATTATCAAATAAGCACATTACATATGTGAAAACATGAATCATTTTTTTACCCCGACCGGGACTGGAACCTAGGACTTATGATTACTAAGTCAAGGCGCTACCACTACACCACAGAAGGTTAAAAGGAATCCAACCTTATAGCTTATATCTGCTATACTTAGGAATGAACGCATTCTAACTGAATGCCACTATGTTCATATTACAGATTCTCCAACCTCACTCGTGGCTTCATTTTAGCATTTAATTCAAATCCCAATCTCATTCGGGCCATGAAATTATCAAATGAGCACATTACATATGTGAAAACATGAATAATTTTTTTACCCCGACCGGGACTCGAACCTAGGACTTATGATTACTAAGTCAAGGCGCTACCACTACACCACAGAAGGTTAAAAGGAATCCAACCTTATAGCTTATATCTGCTATGCTTAGGAATGAACGCATTCTAACTGAATGCCACTATGTTCATATTACAGATTCCCCAACCTCACTCGTGGCTTCATTTTAGCATTTAATTCAAATCCCAATCTCATTCGGGCCATGAAATTATCAAATAAGCACATTACATATGTGAAAACATGAATAATTCTTTTTACCCTGACCGGGACTCGAACCTAGGACTTATGATTACTAAGTCAAGGCGCTACCACTACACCATAGAAGGTTAAAAGGAATCCAACCTTATAGCTTATATCTGCTATACTTAGGAATGAACGCATTCTAACTGAATGCCACTATGTTCATATTACAGATTCCCCAACCTCACTCGTGGCTTCATTTTAGCATTTAAATCAAATCCCAATCTCGTTCGGGCCATGAAATTATCAAATAAGCACATTACATATGTGAAAACATGAATCATTTTTTTACCCCGACCGGGACTCGAACCTAGGACTTATGATTACTAAGTCAAGGCGCTACCACTACACCACAGAAGGTTAAAAGGAATCCAACCTTATAGCTTATATCTGCTATACTTAGGAATGAATGCATTCTAACTGAATGCCACTATGTTCATAATACAGATTCCCCAACCTCACTTGTGGCTTCATTTTAGCATTTAATTCAAATCCCAATCTCATTCGGGCCATGAAATTATCAAATAAACACATTACATATGTGAAAACATGAATCATTTTTTCACCCCGACTGGGACTCAAACCTAGGACTTATGATTACTAAGTCAAGGCGCTACCACTACACCACAGAAGGTTAAAAGGAATCCAACCTTATAGCTTATATCTACTATACTTAGGAATGAACGCATTCTAACTGAATGCCACTATGTTCATATTACAGATTCCCCAACCTCACTCGTGGCTTCATTTTAGCATTTAATTCAAATCCCAATCTCATTCGGGCCATGAAATTATCAAATAAGCACATTACATATGTGAAAACATGAATCATTTTTATTACCCCGACTGGGACTCGAACCTAGGACTTATGATTACTAAGTCAAGGCGCTACCACTACACCACAGAAGGTTAAAAGGAATCCAACCTTATAGCTTATATCTGCTATACTTAGGAATGAACGCATTCTAACTGAATGCCACTATGTTCATATTACAGATTCCCCAACCTCACTCGTGGCTTCATTTTAGCATTTAATTCAAATCCCAATCTCATTCGGGCCATGAAATTATCATATAAGCACATTACATATGTGAAAACATGAATCATTTTTTTACCCCGACCGGGACTCAAACCTAGGACTTATGATTACTAAGTCAAGGCGCTACCACTACACCACAGAAGGTTAAAAGGAATCCAACCTTATAGCTTATATCTACTATACTTAGGAATGAACGCATTCTAACTGAATGCCACTATGTTCATATTACAGATTCCCCAACCTCACTCGTGGCTTCATTTTAGCATTTAATTCAAATCCCAATCTCATTCGGGCCATGAAATTATCAAATAAGCACATTACATATGTGAAAACATGAATCATTTTTTTTACCCCGACTGGGACTCGAACCTAGGACTTATGATTACTAAGTCAAGGCGCTACCACTACACCACAGAAGGTTAAAAGGAATCCAACCTTATAGCTTATATCTGCAATACTTAGGAATGAACGCATTCTAACTGAATGCCACTATGTTCATATTACAGAATCCCCAACGTAACTCGTGGCTTCATTTTAGCATTTAATTCAAATCCCAATCTCATTCGGGCCATGAAATTATCAAATAAGCACATTACATATGTGAAAACATGAATCATTTTTTTACCCCGACCAGGACTCGAACCTTGGACTTATGATTATTAAGTCAAGGCGCTACCACTACACCACAGAAGGTTAAAAGGAATCCAACCTTATAGCTTATATCTGCTATACTTAGGAATGAACGCATTCTAACTGAATGCCACTATGTTCATATTACAGATTCCCCAACCTCACTCGTGGCTTTTTTTTAGCATTTAATTCAAATCCCAATCTCATTCGGGCCATGAAATTATCAAATAAGCACATTACATATGTGAAAACATGAATCATTTTTTTACCCCGACCGGGACTCGAACCTAGGACTTATGATTACTAAGTCAAGGTGCTACCACTACACCACAGAAGGTTAAAAGGAATCCAACCTTATAGCTTATATCTACTATACTTAGGAATGAACGCATTCTAACTGAATGCCACTATGTTCATATTACAGATTCCCCAACCTCACTCGTGGCTTCATTTTAGCATTTAATTCAAATCCCAATCTCATTCGGGCCATGAAATTATCAAATGAGCACATTACATATGTAAAAACATGAATCATTTTTTTACCCCGACCGGGACTCGAACCTAGGACTTATGATTACTAAGTCAAGGCGCTACCACTACACCACAGAAGGTTAAAAGGAATCCAACCTTATAGCTTATATCTGCTATACTTAGGAATGAACGCATTCTAACTGAATGCCACTATGTTCATATTACAGATTCCCCAACCTCACTCGTGGCTTCATTTTAGCATTTAATTCAAATCCCAAACTCATTCGGGCCATGAAATTATCAAATAAGCACATTACATATGTGAAAACATGAATCATTTTTTTACCCCGACCGGGACTCGAACCTAGGACTTATGATTACTAAGTCAAGGCGCTACCACTACACCACAGAAGGTTAAAAGGATTCCAACCTTATAGCTTATATCTTCTATACCTAGGAATGAACGCATTCTAACTGAATGCCACTATGTTCATATTACAGATTCCCCAACCTCACTCGTGGCTTCATTTTAGCATTTAATTCAAATCCAATCTCATTCGGGCCATGAAATTATCAAATAAGCACATTACATATGTGAAAACATGAATCATTTTTTTACCCCGACCGGGACTCGAACCTAGGACTTATGATTACTAAGTCAAGGCGCTACCACTACACCACAGAAGGTTAAAAGGAATCCAACCTTATAGCTTATATCTGCTATACTTAGGAATGAACGCATTCTAACTGAATGCCACTATGTTCATATTACAGATTCCCCAACCTCACTCGTGGCTTCATTTTAGCATTTAATTCAAATCCCAATCTCATTCGGGCCATGAAAATATCAAATAAGCACATTACATATGTGAAAACATGAATCATTTTTTTACCCCGACCGGGACTCGAACCTAGGACTTATGATTACTAAGTCATGGCGCTACCACTACACCACAGAAGGTTAAAAGGAATCCAACCTTATAGCTTATATCTGCTATACTTAGGAATGAACGCATTCTAACTGAATGCCACTATGTTCATATTACAGATTCCCCAACCTCACTCGTGGCTTCATTTTAGCATTTAATTCAAATCCCAATCTCATTCGGGCCATGAAATTATCAAATAAGCACATTACATATGTGAAAACATGAATCATTTTTTTACCCCGACTGGGACTCGAACCTAGGACTTATGATTACTAAGTCAAGGCGCTACCACTATACCACAGAAGGTTAAAAGGAATACAACCTTATAGCTTATATCTGCTATACTTAGGAATGAACGCATTCTAACTGAATGCCACTATGTTCATATTACAGATTCCCCAACCTCACTCGTGGCTTCATTTTAGCATTTAATTCAAATCCCAATCTCATTCGGGCCATGAAATTATCAAATAAGCACATTACATATGTGAAAACATGAATCATTTTTTTACCACGACCGGGACTCGAACCTAGGACTTATGATTACTAAGTCAAGGCGCTACCACTACACCACAGAAGGTTAAAAGGAATCCAACCTTATAGCTTATATCTGCTAAACTTAGGAATGAACGCATTCTAACTGAATGCCACTATGTTCATATTACGGATTCCCCAACCTCACTTGTGGCTTCATTTTAGCATTTAATTCAAATCCCAATCTCATTCGGGCCATGAAATGATCAAATAAGCACATTACATATGTGAAAACATGAATCATTTTTTTACCTCAACCGGGACTCGAACCTAGGACTTATGATTACTAAGTCAAGGCGCTACCACTACACCACAGAAGGTTAAAAGGAATCCAACCTTATAGCTTATATCTGCTATACTTAGGAATGAACGCATTCTAACTGAATGCCACTATGTTCATATTACAGATTCCCCAACCTCACTCGTGGCTACATTTTAGCATTTAATTCAAATCCCAATCTCATTCGGGCCATGAAATTATCAAATAAGCACATTACATATGTGAAAACATGAATCATTTTTTTACCCCGACCGGGACTCAAACCTAGGACTTATGATTACTAAGTCAAGGCGCTACCACTACACCACAGAAGGTTAAAAGGAATCCAACCTTTTAGCTTATATCTACTATACTTAGGAATGAACGCATTCTAACTGAATGCCACTATGTTCATATTACAGATTCCCCAACCTCACTCGTGGCTTCATTTTAGCATTTAATTCAAATCCCAATCTCATTCGGGCCATGAAATTATCAAATAAGCACATTACATATGTGAAAACATGAATCATTTTTTTTACCCCGACTGGGACTCGAACCTAGGACTTATGATTACTAAGTCAAGGCGCTACCACTACACCACAGAAGGTTAAAAGGAATCCAACCTTATAGCTTATATCTGCTATACTTAGGAATGAACGCATTCTAACTGAATGCCACTATGTTCATATTACAGAATCCCCAACGTAACTCGTGGCTTCATTTTAGCATTTAATTCAAATCCCAATCTCATTCTGGCCATGAAATTATCAAATAAGCACATTACATATGTGAAAACATGAATCATTTTTTTACCCCAACCAGGACTCGAACCTTGGACTTATGATTATTAAGTCAAGGCGCTACCACTACACCACAGAAGGTTAAAAGGAATCCAACCTTATAGCTTATATCTGCTATACTTAGGAATGAACGCATTCTAACTGAATGCCACTATGTTCATATTACAGATTCCCCAACCTCACTCGTGGCTTTTTTTTAGCATTTAATTCAAATCCCAATCTCATTCGGGCCATGAAATTATCAAATAAGCACATTACATATGTGAAAACATGAATCATTTTTTTACCCCGACCGGGACTGGAACCTAGGACTTATGATTACTAAGTCAAGGCGCTACCACTACACCACAGAAGGTTAAAAGGAATCCAACCTTATAGCTTATATCTACTATACTTAGGAATGAACGCATTCTAACTGAATGCCACTATGTTCATATTACAGATTCCCCAACCTCACTCGTGGCTTCATTTTAGCATTTAATTCAAATCCCAATCTCATTCGGGCCATGAAATTATCAAATGAGCACATTACATATGTAAAAACATGAATCATTTTTTTACCCCGACCGGGACTCGAATCTAGGACTTATGATTACTAAGTCAAGGCGCTACCACTACACCACAGAAGGTTAAAAGGAATCCAACCTTATAGCTTATATCTGCTATACTTAGGAATGAACGCATTCTAACTGAATGCCACTATGTTCATATTACAGATTCCCCAACCTCACTCGTGGCTTCATTTTAGCATTTAATTCAAATCCCAATCTCATTCGGGCCATGAAATTATCAAATGAGCACATTACATATGTGAAAACATGAATCATTTATTTACCCCGACCAGGACTCGAACCTAGGACTTATGATTATTAAATCAAGGCGCTACCACTACACCACAGAAGGTTAAAAGGAATCCAACCTTATAGCTTATATCTGCTATACTTAGGAATGAACGCATTCTAACTGAATGCCACTATGTTCATATTACAGATTCCCCAACCTCACTCGTGGCTTTTTTTTAGCATTTA
>JAXCGZ010003242.1:0-18944 GCA_037179515.1 Halocaridina rubra | reverse complement strand
CTAAAGTTTTGCTTTTGTTACTACTAATAATAAAATCTCTTCAAAATAAATATAAAGTGAAGAAAAATATTGATATTTAGCGCACAATATAAATCTAACTTTGTCTGCTACATTTACAATCTGCTAAATATGTATTGCTGGCTTGGAGTTTATTTACAATTTTCATATTGGTAGTTCGTCGTCAAACATGCCGCGGCGGTTTCTGGAAGTACGTTTTAAGCATTGATTAAATATAATTGATTCTGGAGACTAAAGGTGAGTATTTTCTAATGGAGAATTGGAGAAAGGTGATTTTTAATAAAATCTGTTTGCTCAAAAGATAATTAGCATTGTATTTTTGGAATGGTTTTCATTTAAGAAACGGGTTGGCTTATCTGAGATAGAGGTTTGTAGTTTATACCTATTTCACAGCCTGTGCTCGTGAAGGCATGACACTACTAGTTGACCTCGAATATTCACTGGGTTCCAAAAGCTTGCAGATTTACCATATATAGCTATATGTGGGTTCAATTACCTTCTCTTAGTATATTGTGAACCACAAAACTGAATATATCAGAGTAATTGTTTTCATTTATGCCTCCAACGAGTGACTTGAAATTACATTACTGAAAAAGAACCAAACCACTTAAAACAATGTATATTTCTATGATTAACTTGTTTCTTAACTGCGGATAAACCAATCTAAGTAGACCAACCAAACTTAACCTAGTGTAATGTTGAATTTCTTAATAGTTTGTTATTATCACTATAGATGCGAGTAAACAGATCGTTCAAGACTAATATATTGCATTTTATATGCAGTTCTTTATACTAGAAATCTAGATCTTACCTGACCGTTGCTTAAATTACCTGTTTCAGTTTTTCACCAAATTCTAGTTAAGTAGAGTCTGTATTGGATGTCATTTTTCCTAAATATTTATACGATGCAACTTCATTAATCATCTCTCCATCATTTATATTTTCATCTCTGTTTATACTCTGTTCTCATTATTCCTGGTTGTCATAGGTTTATCGCAAGTCCCATCTCACTAGATATGTATTGCATTCTGTTAAACAAACGTTGTAAACTTTGTACTGTTTTGCTCGCTAAAAACTTTAGCTCGTGCAATAAATTTATGTACAAACCATACACTAGTTATTGTAATGTATTTATTTAGTGAAAAATGTTTTTGTTAGTATGTAGTATCTGTGCCTTATTTATAATGTCATTCTATCCTTCTATTCCAAAGATTATCAGCATTAAGTAGGTATTTGCAAACATGGCAAAAGCGCAAGACAGTCTCATGGAGGAGTCGTATTCCCGCTTAGATGCTGCCCTTGGCTCTGCTGGCGGTGGGATAATGAGAACGCCAAAATCCACCAGACGTTCCTTCATACCCAAAAGTAATTATGAAGATAACATGTGGAGTTAAAATAAGCAATATGTATTGTGTATATAATTATGATCAGTAATAGCAGTATATACATTCCTGAAAAAATTTCTTTTTGCTGTACATTTTAATTGTAATTTTTGATATTTTTCGTATATAACTGAGTATGTAAATCTGGTAGTTCTAGGTCTGTTTTTCTTTACAAATAGCATATCAACTTTACACACACACACACACACACACACACAATTATATACATATAATATATATATATATATATATATATATATATATATATATATATATATATATATATATATATATATATATATATATATATATATATATATATATATATATATGTTCATACTTTTGACGCTAATTTAGTGTTAGGTTGTATAAGCATTTATTTATTTATTTTCTAAATAGTTAAAGATTAGACTTTGGTTCAAATGAATATGAATTGACCACAGGTGTAATAGGAGAGTTGGATATTGGCTCAGTATTGGATGAAAGCATTGGTCGAATTCCTTCATCTGTCTCCACTGTTGGTCCAAATTCAACAAACATTGGTAAGTGTAAAACTTGCAGATTATGTTATTTTCTTAGTGCCTTGGCCCAATCGAGGCAATTATCTTTGCCTATTCTACTGTTGCAGTCATAAAGAGACATGCATATTCATCTTATATACAGATGATATAAGTGTTAAAGAGAAGTTTTCCTAGTTTCAAATAATTAATTGTTGTGTGTAAGATGGCGACTGGTTTAGATTTGAAGCAAAGTTAAATGAACAGAGTATTCAGACTTTTGAAAATATTGCATCCATAGAATTGTACTGCATTTTTAAAGTACCTAGATCTTCAATATTCATGGACTAACAGAATACTTGGTATGATACTTCACTTTTTTTTTGTTTTTTTTTTTAAGATTGTGACACCATGATGGGCCCCCCCAAAAAATCTACCCTCATTGGGCCTGGGCACGAAGAAAAAAGTAAAAAGAACAGTTGTGGGGAGTGTTGTGACTTGTAAGATGTGAAGGGATAATAAGAGATGTGTAACGAATATCCAAGAATATTTGGTGTAGATATAGGCATAGAAAAAGAACCGTATCTGAAGGAGGACCTAATATCGAACTGTCCTGGACAGTCCTGTATAAGTCTAGAAGATCCTTAAGCCATAATTCCCCTTATAAGCAAAATGGATGGGTCATAGAAAAATCCTGACTCTCTGTGGGAAAATGTATACAAAAAAGAGGATTCCCAGCCCTTCCCCATTTAATTGACTTTTATGATGCGCTGGAGAACACAGACAATGTAACAATGTTATTATAGTTTATTATTCAAAAGTTGAAAACTTCTCAGTGTTGTTCATCCATTTGAAGACATGCTGGTCGTGCTTTTATGAAGTTCTTATATGCCTTTCCAGGATTGAATGTTGTGGACAGCCCTTCTTTGTTCCTAGAGGAAGTCACGGCCCCAGTTCATTCTTTCTTGTTGGGTGACCCTACGTTGGATCTCACCAGTGCAGCGATATTATCCGAGGATGACCCTGGAATACGCGCTACACAGGTTAAAGTTCCAACATGGCTCTATTATTATTTTTATTATTATTATTATTATTTATTATTATTATTATTATTATTATTATTATTATTATTATTATTATTATTATTATTATTATTATTATAAGGGGACCACTGTAGAGTAGCAGTAAAAATTTTTAAATTCCATTTTTATAGTATAAAGTAATAATAGAATCAACACTAGCAACTTCAGCCTTTCTGGCCACCCCCATTTAAATAGGGATAATAATGACATATAACATGGCAAACCATATATCTTTCCTTTGAATTCAGGTGCTGTTTTCTGAGTTTGTGAAGATCCTGGTGGACCATCCTTCAGAAGCACAAATCTGGGAAGAATTAGAAGAGTATCAGTACGTATGCGGCCAGCAGGTCTCTGCACTTGACAAGCTGATACGGAAGGTACCTCGTCACCACACAAATTTCACCAATACACAGAGAGTACGTAAGCTATTTGAAAATGAGCCTGAAAAGGCATTTTTTTTTTAGAAATCAGTACACAGATAATGAATAGTATAATGAATAGCAATGTGTTATAAATGAGAGTAAACCCCAGGGTGCTCAAGTATTATTCATATCTAAAAGGCAATTCGTTTAATCTATCCTAACAATTTACAGGGTTATTTAATGTTACATGAGTTTCTGGGGGTTACTCTTCTTAACAAGATCCCATGTATAATATTTGAATACTGTATTTGAAGAATGATTTACCTGTCACTGACAAGATGAGACTGAGGTTTTTTTTTTTATTATGTATACATGAGCTTATGAATGGTACTTTATGCCATATCATTCCATATTCTATTCCATATAATTGATATGCTGATGGAGACTGCAGTAGTGCAGTGGCTTGACCGCTCAATCCGAAAAGTGACAAACCTGTATTCGAGCCCACAGTAGGGTGCTAGGATGAGCATCCAGCCTTGATTCAGTAGCTCCAACCTGTCTGTGTTCACCCCCTTTGAATGGGGGTAAAAAGTGACACATAAAACGGCTGACAACAACATAGTTAAAATGCTGATAGTTATGCTTTAATGCTGTTTATTGTCACAGATTTATCAGCAGCTTCTAAGCGAGAGAAATACGTGGAGACTTCTAGGCTCCATCTACAGTGAAAGATTAGGCAACGAGAACAACATTCCAGAATCAACAATGTTTGATGAAGAACATCCCACCGACTACACTGTTGTTAATCAACTTTACGACACCAACCGCATTATCAGAGAGGTAGGAATGAGTGATGATGTGACTTTCCACTGATGGTGCAAACTTTAGACAATTCCAGTGGTATTCATTATCGAGGGGGTAAGAATACCTCCTTCAAGCTACCCTGCATGTCTTAAACGTCGGCTAAATGGGGCAGAGCGAGGAGACTTGAAATCCCCTCCTTTGTATTTTCTTTCCTCAAAGAGTCGAGTTTCTTTGACTCAGACACCACCCCTTATCAGGGGTATTGTGCCTTGTGTAATAGATGGAATAAGGAACTGTAAATTCTGTTTCCTGTTAGACTGTAGAAACTTGTAGGGAATTATGGAAATAATAATCGTTATGTTTATTCATATTTATATACTGTTTGTTGATGTTACTAAATTTATTACATTTTAAGCTCTGATTTTATTTCGTATTCTGTTATTCTATATCATTAATAAGGAAATGTGAAATTTGTTGCTCCTTAGACTGGAGAAACTTGAATTGTACAACAATAATCTTCATGTTGATATATATATATATATATATATATATATATATATATATATATATATATATATATATATATATATATATATATATATATATATATATATATGTATATGTATATGTATATGTATATGTATATATATATATATATATATATATATATATATATATATATATATATATATATATATATATATATATATATATATATATATATATATATATATATATATATATATATATATATGTTTGTTACTAAAGTTGTTATATTTCAGGCTCAGATTGTAGTTGACTGGCTAGAGAAAAACTCTGCGGACGATTTTGATTCAAAATTTTATGATCCGATTCAGTACTTTGGTGACACGCATATAGCATGGGAGAATACTTTGAAAATCTTGAAGGTAAGTTAATCATTTACCTATGAAAGCTCAATGAGTTTGGTTAGGTTAGGTTAGGTTGCATTTGTGGTCTGGAAGACGTATTACTGTCTGAATATTATCAGTGTTGTATGGGACGATTAAAAGCGATATCCCCATTTTTTTTTTTTTGTCACTATTTATCCCCATTTGAATGAGGTGGACTCAGACATGTTAAAGCTGATGAATTAAGGCTGGATACGCTTCTGTCACTTAACAGTGAGCTCAAACAGGAGTTTACTTCTCGAGCAGAGTGCTGTAACTACTACTCCTCCATGAAACATCCCTGATTACCGGGAAAATAAATTCCACATTTGTATTCTCCACATGTTAGTAATGACTGAAAGATATCAGGAGTTTGGGGTCGGCAGGTTCCCCCCTCCATGTATTTTTTTTTGCACAAAACAATGATTGAAAGAGGCATGAATATGCAGGGTATATTTGAACCCACCTTATTGGAATCTGCGGTATAGCAGTGGTTAGAGTTCTTGACTTGGAAAGTGACAAACCCGTGTTCGAGCCCACTGTGGGGCGTTAGAAAGGGCACTCAGCCTTAATCCTTCAGCTCCAACCTCTGTGTACATCCCCTGTTGAATAAGGATTAATGGTGACACATGAAATGACAAACAACACTGAAATCATTCTTCCTCATTTCTCTGTCACATTGTGGGAGTTTTGGTGGCTCAGAGGTGGAATTTGAGGCATGGTATTTCTTCTGGGGGAGGAAAAACCATGCTCTTTATTGAACCATATAATTTTGAGTTTTGTATATTTCAATGAAATTCGTGTCTTGGTGTATAAACTATTAACGTAGCATAACAGGTAAACTATATGTGTTGGAACTTTAATTTAACATTCTATCCTTGGTAATTGTACCGTATTATGTCACAATAAGTCTCCATACGAGTGGGGATGGACAAATACTGGAGTCAGAGGATTAAGGCTGGATACCCTTCCTAATGCCCTGCAGTGGGCTCGAACTCTGGTTTGTCACATTCCAACTCCATGCGCTTCACCACCGAGGTACAGTGGCCCCGTAGTATTTTATCCTTGATAACAGAGTAAAATAATTTCATTCACATTTTCCCTGCCTCCTTAAAGCTGATAAAATGTTTAGGGGAGCCGAGATTGGCTGTTTCTCCTCCTTGATTTTCCTTGCTGCTGCTTTTGTTGTTTTCCATTTTATGTGTCTCCGTTAATCCCCATTTGAGTGGGTGCGGACACATTCTTGTTGCAAAGCATCTGATTCAAGAAATGAGATGGCAGGTATGTTTCGTCCGTGTTACTTCAGTTTGTATGTTGGTAACCTTGCTGCTGGCAGGATTACCAACATGTGAATTGAGGTGGCAAGGCCCTAATATGCATGTCATGGACTTTCTACGTCAGATAACATCTTGGTAGCCCTGCTAGCAGGATGCCTCATAATACTTAAAAAGATATTAATATATAATGAGTAATTTATTTCTTTGCATGTTGTTCTTTGACCATTATATATGACTTTGCTACGTTACTGTTCTGAATCATATTTGCAGAATGAAAATAGTGGCATTACAATTCCTCTTCGAGGGAGCCGTCCTTTGGTGACTTCTTTGGATCCTGATGCAACGCTGCGTCAAGGAAGAAATCTGCATGATCTAGACCAGGTAGTTATACCATATGTCAGCTATTGTTAACTTAGTTTTAGATCACCTCATTCTAAGCAGAGTGAGTTAAATTCATGCTTAGTAATGTTAGAGATTACTATGAAATCGCATTGCAGCAATTGCAGTTATATATATAAATTATGAAAGACTAAAGCTTTGAAAGCACAGCATTTCTGAACTTCAAGAGACTTTTTATTCTATATTTGCTTTGGGAAAATTACTCATCATAGTTATCTGTGAACACCTAGCTTTGGGAAAATTACTCAGTATTGGTATTTATCACATAGTTTTAGGAAAATTGTTCAATATAGGTAGCTATCAATGCCTAGCTTTGGGAAAAGTACTCAGACTAGGTATCTGTCATCACCTAGCTTTGGGAAAATTACTCAATATAGTTATCTGTCAACTCCTAGCTTTGGGAAAATTACTCTGTATAGATATCTTTCAACACCTAGCTTTGGAAAAATTACTCAGTATAGGCATCTGTCATCACCAAGCTTTGGCAGACTGGTGATACGAGTACAAATATGATATGTAGCACAGATTAGTGAAACAGATAGGACAAGAAACATAGGGATGAGAATAGGTGTTTATAAAGCAGTCTTGCAGACATGTACCGTACAAAAAACTATGTAAATAAATTAAGAATCCAAAACTATTAAATTTTATTTTTCTCAATGAAATGAGGTGGGAGCAAGAATACCTCCTCCATATTCCCCTGCGTGTCATAAAAGTACTGAATGGGGCGGAGTTAGGGGACTAGGCATCCCTGCCCTCTCTATTTACCTCCAACAGAGTACGTATTTTTTGCTATAACCCAGCCATCACCATTGTAAAAGGGATTATGGCTTTCATAAATATTTACATATATAAAATGATTGGTCTGAACAACTCGTGCAGACAGTTAGTAGATTCTTAATTTTACCATAGTGTGAATGGCTTCTCTTGTTCTTCACTGCTTAACAATGTTTAAAAGGATATAAATAATAAATGGACTTTTCATGAAAATGCTAAAGTTTATTCGGAAGAGAATTACCTTTGGGTAATCTTGTTAACTATATATTATACATATTGTAACTGAAAATGATTATTTATAAATAAAGAAATGGAGTACAATACTTGCTATTGTGTATTTTATTATTTTTCTTTTTTGTGGCCTTCTTGCTGACTATGGTTTGCACAAGTGTTATATACAAAAGCATTTCAGTTCTCACTTCCTTTTTGCACGTCTTAAAACAGGAAGACGAAATGCGTCTATTGCGAATCATCTTTGCTCATATACGCTCTGGACAGGTAAGCACGGCCCAAGAGCTGTGTATAAGAGCCGGTCAACATTGGCGCGCAGCAACACTTGAGGGTTGGAAGCTGCACCATGACTCCAATCACACAGACGCCTCCCAGCGGAATCCCATTGCTGGTAATCCGTACAGGTATGTACAATATATTGAGAGATGTGGTGTCAAATGTTGATATAGCTGAAGCAGATCTACCGTACTATGCTTGCTGCTCCTATATGATATATTACTAAACTCGTACTTTAATAACATTTATTCATTGTTCAGTCTGTATTATCATTTATGTATTTACAATCAAATGTCATTTATCCCTTATTGTGCATTTTCAACAGAGATGTATGGAAGGCAATTGCCTGGGAGACTGCAAGTGATGAGCGATTACCTATCTATGAGCGCGCAATCTATGGTGCATTTTGTGGCCACTTGCAGTCACTCTTATCCATCTGTCACGAGTGGCAGGACGTGCTTTGGGCATATACCCGTACGATGGTGGACCAGTGGGCCGAGGAGCAGTTGCGTGCAACGTCTACACATCTACGCTCTTTACATCCTTTGCCCAAAGACTATCCAGAAGAAAAGTTAGTAAAACTATATTTTTTATTTTAGATATTTTGTTATATTCTAAAATGGAGTCATGTGAGAGGAACTAGAACAGGAAGGGTTTATAACAACGTCTTACCCGGGGCATTAGGAAGGGCATACTGCCTTAATGCCCCATCTTTGACCTGTATATGGCCCCCCCAGTTCAAATGGTAATTGATATTGTACATAAAGCCTCGAACAGTAACATTTAGTGCTTCAATACCAAGAAATTTAATCAAGAAAGGGATTGCTATACTCACGTTTTTTGTCTGCTGATATAATCGGAAGTCTAGGGCTGCTTGGTTTCCTCCCATTATTAGTGATGTGGTGAAAGATATCTACTCTTTTAGTTCAGGTTCATAATAGTTTACTAAAGTGGATAGGAGAGGAGGAGGTTGATAGTCTTCCCCCTGAATTTTTTCCCCTCCGTAAAGACAACTGGGGAAAGATGAATATGGGCAAAGTATAGCAATGCCCTGTCACCTCATTTGTTTTGTTGTAGTTGTGGCCAGGCACACATACGCATCAGATAGATATGGCATCTTATTTGTAACATCGCCACCAAACCAGTCGAGTTTATATATTTGCAAATGAGAAAACAATATTGCGTCCAGTATTAACACTTTAGCTTTTATCTTAATGATGCTTTTCATCTTTTGGAAAATACATATTGCATTGTTTGACCAGTAATGTAACATGTCTTGCAGATTAACACTTGAAGGCGTCTTTGATGCTGTTGAGCGCAGACCTGTGATTCAGAAACATCTGGGCAAGAATCCTTACCATATACTTCAAAAATATATTATTCTTGATGACGTAGAAGGCCTCTTGCAAGAGACCCACTTGTGGCTTAATGACGGCATCTGTCCTCATCTTCTGCGATGCCTCACCCATGTTGTTTTGTTTTTGCGGCGCATTGGACGTATATCTCAACAGCTTGATCCTATGTGCTCTGATGTTTTGGTAGCATGTGTCAAGGTTAGTTTGTCTTTTTAATGAAATGTCTGGTATTTTTTGACTTGACAGACAGTTAAAGGAGCTGGCTTGCTGGTTGCATTAGCTAATGGTAAGGAAAAAATATTTGGCTCATTTTACACATTCCATCCTCTCAAAACACAAAACTAGCACATTTTGAAATCAACCAGCAATGCAGGAGATGTCAGAGGTTGGTTTGGAGCATTCCTCCTCATCTGTGCCTTTGGATGAGGAGTGTTCAAGGTATATTAGCTTCTGGTAAAGATGTGTGCTTTGACTGTCACCCACCTTACTAGGGCCTTTGCATATGTATGTATGTATGTGTTTGATATAAACAGTGAAGTGTTTCTACTTCTCTAGTGTAAGTTTGTATTTGTACATCAGGAAGCTATTGAACGAGGGGATGTGGAGCAAGTAGCAAGATACACATCGGTCCTGCCTGTGTGGTTGCAAGTTGACTGGTATGCTCGTTTCCTTCATAATATAACAGACGATCACCATCGTCGTCATGCTTTACAACTGGCTGCGGATGTTGGATTGGACACCGCTGCAATCACATCAGCTGTTGTTACTAACATCAGGTATGAATATATGAGTAGAGTAGTGGTGGTATCAGTAATAACTATATTGGTAAAAATTTCTGTAGATTCTGATAGTCATTAGGTATATTGTACAGGAATTATCCTATTTCATAAGTGCTTTTACCTGTTTGATATAAAAGGGAGTTTGTCATTGAGGATAATTGAAACTGAATTCTATTTTTCACTTTAACTGATGAAAACTTTTCTTTGTATGGCTTATCTGTTTCATGACTACAGTTCTGTGCATTAAATTATTAAAAGCTCAAAGTGATTTTGTTTGCCAGTGTTGTTTTCTTTATTTCCGATTGTGCGTAGGCTCTCGTCAAGTGGGCGTGATCCTGAAGGAGATGTGTTAGCCGAGACAACTGCGGAAGACAGAGTCAAAATCAGTGCCATAGATTGGTTACTGTATGATAGAACCCAAAGAGTTGAAGCTCTGAGACAATCTAATGCTCTGATGCGCAGCTTTCTTGTTTCTCGTAAAATAGGGGCAACCAAAGCTTTATTTAACAAGGTAAGACTTGAATGGAATGCATACCTTGATACAGTCATACCTTGCTTAACAGCTTTTTGACCAATGTCCATTCATATATATGTCCTCGTCCATAGAATGAGTATATAATTTTTCGTGTGTCCCTGTCAGTCCCCATTTTGAGGTAGAGACAAATGGAGTGAATCAGGGGAATTATGGCTTGATACCCTTCCTCTCACCCCACCATGGGCTCAAATGTGGATCCATCATTTCCCAAGTATAGCACTTTACTGGTTACGCAGCGGCGGTTCCTCAGAGAATTAGGATATACTGGTTTATAATCATATTTACTTTCAGATCCCAGCCGACTCTGTAAGCGTCATATCCCAGGAAACCGAGGCTGAAACTGGATCGTCTGAGTTAACAGGACCGACGGAAAATATCGTTCGCGAATACTTCTGCTTTAAAACTTTCTTGGTTAGTTACCGTACTGTTAAGTTCTCTTTACTTTTTGACCTTGTAAAGATCATTAACCTCCTGATCCCCATGTAAGTTAAGTAATCTTGTAAATTGTTAGGTTAGATTTGGTTAAGTGACTTGCTCTGTCTTGAAAATATGATAAACTCTAGAACACCCTGGGGGTCCTCTTTATAAAATCCTACTTTGTTTTTGTGTATTTTTCTAAACATTTACCAACTATCGCTTTATCACCTGAATAAAAGTAACAGTTTTCAACATTATGAATCATATAACGCCACTATTTTTTGTGGGGAATTAAGAATCTTCTAATTATCTAGTATGAAAAGATAAGGAAAATACTAAAAACTGTCACACATTAATGTATTTCAGGATGCGCAAGAATCTTTCACAGACTGGTTTGATCACTACCACCAGAAGAGACCCATGGCACCGAAAAAACCTTCTGAAGGGGCCAGTTTTCCGGAAAAAGTTGCTTACGAACATGCTGAGAGACAGCATGAAGGAGAATACGAGCGTTGGCAAAAGACTTTGAAGCTAATTACAAAGGTAATTACTTAAAGTATAAAATTTTGCATTCTTATTAAGAATACAAGTAGCTAAGAGGAATGATTGAGGTATGTTTACTGCTGGTGAATGTGTGCTTTGACTCTGCCCCTCCCCCTTTCAAATGGGACATTGGCTAATGTTTGTTTGAAATTTTATATACTCCTGACCACGTAGCATTAAGTGTATACCAGTTTAGAATATTTAAACTTTCTTTTGTACATTTGACTGATACAGGGAATTTATCAGTTTACTGTGTTAATTTTGATTCCCTTGGAATTTCTTGGTAACTGATTTATACAATATTGAACCTCATGGCTTTTCTTTTGAATGGAAATGCAACTTTTAACATAGGAAAAAGACTTATTACAAGTGAGCCAAACTAATTTATTAAGTTGAAAATTTATATTTTGAGGAATGGTTAATTTCGTATTGCATTCCTCTTCTGGAGCCATTTGGTTTATAGCCATATTTGACTTTTCCCATCTGGGCTTGTTGCTTTGCTTATTATGATAATAATAATCATCATCGTCATACTAAGAGTAATAATAAATAATCCTTGTTTAATGTGTCACTATTTGTTCCCATTTTGAGGGTGAACACAGACAGTGTGGGGCTAGAGAATGAAGACTGGATGCCCTTCTTAACACCCTAAGGTGATCTTGGTCACTTGGTCTGTCAACTCATGAGTTGAAAAATTTAACCATTTGGCTGCCGTGGTCTCCAGTAATAATAGTAATGATAAAAATGATAATAATAAGTCTATAGGAGGTAATTAATCACTTCAAGAATTGTACAAATTTTCTTCATTGACTACAGACTGCTTGTGAGCGGCTGTACAACGTGATGTTGTTTCCTGAGGGAGGCTGGTTGATCGATTCTGGCTTGTATGACCAAGATCCAGATGCCATGGGTGCCCAGGAGGATGGAGAGATGCGAGTGGATACGCCAGAGCCTGACAGGTCTCATCAGCTGTCGGTATTACGGTCAATTTACATACCACAGGTATGTCAGCCATACGGCTAATTTATATAACAGAAGTGTGAGTGTGAGGAGCCAACAGGCAGTTTGCTTGTTGCGTCACCTGCAATTGTCTGTGTGTGTCATGGCCGAGAGGAGTCAGTCTTGTCTGAACGGTGAGTGAGTGTACGTTAACACTGGTAGCAGAACTTATTGTTTAAAAATGATGTCGTCTACCAAGTAGCCACCGAAACTTGAAAATGAAATTGATTACGAGACTTGGAAAAACCACATTGGTATTTGGGGTGAATTAACTGAATTAGAGGAAGAGAAACAAATATTGGCAATTCATTTATCTCTGTCTGGTCGAGCTCGCACTGTGTCTCCTGAAATGGACTTAAAGGATTTGAATGCAAAAGATGCATCCGAGGAAGTTCAGAAGGCTAAGGACAGTGACTTGAAAAATTGGCAAGACAACGATGTGTATGAAGAGCTTGAAGATCAGGGACAGGATACTATATCTGTGAGGTGGATGATAACTGAAAAGAAGAAAGATGGAAAATACTTAGTTTAAGCATGTTTAGTGGCTCGAGGTTTTGAGGAATACCTTCTTAGTATTAGGAAGGATTCGCCTACATGCTCTAAGGAAGGTATCAGATTGGCGTTGTCCTTGGCATCGACTATGAAATGGACCTGTCATAGTTTGGATGTCAAGGCGGAATACCTACAAGGAAATGAGATAGAGCGTGAGGTTTACCTGGCACCCCCTCCTGAATATTTTATTGGAACACTGTGGAAGCTTAAGAAAATTTTATCAACTTTGTGATGCTGCAAGAGTCTGGCAGCTACGTGTGAAGAGTCAATTGCTGGAATTGTATGCTAATGTGTGTTCTCTTTAGCCATCATTGTTCTCATGGAAATGTGATGGGGGACTGCAGGGCATTATCTGTGTGTGCACGTCGACGATTTCTTGTGGGCAGGTACGGAGCGGTTCAGAGTGGATGTTATTGATAAGCTACAGAAGAAATTCTGCATTGGCAGCATTGAGTCATCTTCCTTTTGGTACATCGTTGTGGAGATTAACTCGGAGTCTGAGGGAGTAACAGTCAGCCAGTACCAATATGCATCTATGCTTTCCCCTGTGAACATTGCAAGACAGCAATCCAGTTTGAATAGTAACGAATTGTCTGATAAAGAGAAGAAAGAATATGGAGCTCTGATTGGTCAGCTAAGTTGGAACTTGACTCAAACTCGTCGCGACAGTGCATTTGATGTGTGTGAGCTCAATGGCTTATGTAAGAGGGCTACACTTGGCGATGCACTGAGACTGAATAAAGTTAGTGAGAGAGTTGTAAGTGATAATTTTAAGTTACTGTATAGAAGTATGTCAGGAATTGAAGACTGCACACTGAAATGCTACACTGATGCATCTTTTGCAAACCTGTCTGATGGCAGTTCTCAAGGTGGTTTTACCATTTTTCTATCTGCTGAACAAGGAAATAGGTGTCCCTTTTACTGGCACTCACGAAAGTTTCGTAGAGTTGTGAAGTCAACATTGTCTGCAGAAACGTTAGCTTTGGTGGAGGGCGCTGAAACATCAATTTACTTGAGCACTGTAATAAAGGAGATTGTGGATGTGACAGGCTCCATGTCCTATGTTTTGTTGTCAATAAAAGCTTGGTTGAAGCTTTGAGCTCATCAAGAGGTTTTGAAGATAAAAGACTGAGAATAGACTTCTCCTTGTTGAAAGACATGTTCAGCCGTAGCGAGGTAGACACAATTTCATGGGTGTGCACTGCCGAACTATTGGCTGACTGCCTCACCAAGAGAGACGCCTCTACTGACTGGCTGAGAATGATCCTCGCTGGTCATCATTGACTTCTGTACATAGTTCAGTGTGTTTTAATGACATTTTGTGTCCAAGATTTTTAACTAGAAATAAATATCCACTACAAATGTATGGCATGAGTAGCTATTATCTATCTTGGAGGAGATAGAAGAAGACTGAGTAGTGTGAGTGCGAGGAGCCAACAGGCAGTTTGCTTGTTGTGTCACCTGCGATTGTCTGTGACGTCACAGGCAGCAGCTTATGACGTGTGTCATGGCCGAGAGAAGTCAGTCTTGTCTGAACGTTGAGTGAATGTATTTTAACAAGTATGTTGGTATTATGGCCAAGTAGTATACCACAGGTATGTTAGTGTTACGGTCAATTGACATACCACAGGTATATCAACATTCTCTTCAATTTATATATCAAAAGTATGTCAGCATTATGATCAACTTTATATACTACAGGTATGTCAGTATTACAGTCAATTTATATGCCACAGGTATGTCAGTATTATGCTTAATTTATATAGCACAGGTATGTCAGTATACGTTCAATTTATATACCACAGGTATGTTAGTATTTTAGTCAAATTATATGCCACAGGTGTGTCGGTATTATAATCAATATATGATATTAATTTCATGTAGATGTAAAATAGAAGTATAATTTGTTTAAAAAAGAATGTTTTATAAGTTAATAATTTAGAAATTAAAGTACTTCCCATTATATTTACTGTAGAAAAAGAAACAAATAATTGCTTGCCATTGTTAGATGTCTTAATACACATAGAAATATTGGTAGTATTCCATTCTTGACTCTGCTACTTTTTGATCATTTGTGGCTACCCTGCTGGCTTCCATAGATTATATTGTTAGAAAAATTGAAATGGTGTATACAACTAATTTATTCTTATAATCTCCCCATATTTTGAAATCTTTATACTTTGTGATTTTTTTTATTATTATTAAAGCATTTTATTATTTAGATATTATTTTTTTATGAGACTTTTAAGATTATTTTCAGTTTATTAATTGGTTCCAAGTTATATTTTCATTCTAAGAGTTCTTAAGACTGATTAGGTTGTATTGGAAGAGAGCAGTCTTGCATACCTTTATCTAGTTTGAGTCAAATATAAATAGAAATTTGTACCACATATGCCAACAACTCAACATACACTCCTTGAGAACTCTGAGAAAACCCGTCATCAGCAGTGGCCTTCTTTAGGGGCTCAGGGCTGTTTGGCCAGGAAGGTTAAAGAACACAACAACAACTAAAAATTTGTAAATTCTTTCCTAGTATCCTAACTTTGTATTGCTGATAAATACACAAGAGACTTGCCTGTATCCTAAGTTTGCATACCGCTGATTAAGTTATTAAGAGTTTTGCAGATGTCCCATAGGTATTATATATTTAAGGAGGTTTGGCTGTTGTCACGTTATATGTTTATGAAAAACATTTGCCCGTTATACATATATTAAAAGAAAAGATCCTTTTGGAACACCCATAATATGTAAAATTTGTTTTTAGGGACAGACTTAAAAGGTAAATAAACTAAGTTTAATTTGGAAATCAATTAAACTTACTTTGATGTATTATTCCACAGGTAACATCTTTACTGCAGAATATACTTCACTCGACTGAAAATTACAAAGAAGCCCTTCAATTAGCTGATATTATTGCCTCTGAGCAACATCAGTTATATAAGGTAAGATATGTGTGTGTGCTTCTTATGTGTCAATATTAACCTTAAGAGTGCTGGCAAACTACGGAAAACGTGCTGCCTTGAAGTTTTTGATTACATACTAACGTCCATCCACGTTGAGTACTTTATATAACACGTGAGGGTGGAAAAAGATGCTTTAGTAAGTGTTCTTGTGCCCATATTGTTTTGATAAACTATACGGATTTTGATCGCATTGTTAACGTCGACCGGGTCCAGTTTTTATGCTCGCAAGATGACGCAGTCCACCCTTAAGGGGATAATCCCCATAATGGGCCTGGACAGAGACAGATTGGAGCTTGGGAAATTTTGTTCAAAGTAAGTGTTCCAACCAATGAGCTATTTGGGCCCTTGTAGAAGGCAAGATATTTAATTCAAAAAGATACATTTTTATATTATAGAGGTGTTTGATCCTTGTGATTCAACGTTGTTTGCTTTATTTGAGAATTTTATAATTGTTTGAAAAACTAAAAATATTACTATTCTCTTTGCTGTTATTTATAAACATTTGTTACTTAACATAGTGACTTGGAAAGGGCATATGCCCAGGTTACAGGTCACGCTTGCCAAACCCAAAGTCCTTTGCAAGAAGGCACTGTCCTAGCCCATAGTAAAGAAGGTAGTCTTTGACATAAAACAAATCACATTTGTTACGCAACATCAGCAAAATGGCTTGTCTAAAAAATATATTTACCAAATGTATACTGTATATCAGGGGTGTGCAACCTTTTTTCCCAAAGGGCCACTAGTCACGACTCTGTTGGTATGGAGGGCCACATTACCTTACCATTTCATGCTATTTACTACGATCGAAGACATATTATGTGAGATTATACTAGTAAAGATAGATAAGTAGTTTGTTACTGATTTTATTTAAATTGGGATCACAAAAATAAGAATTGTCTGAAACAAAAGTATTTTCCTTACTATAAATAAGCAAATGAAAGGCTACCGTACCTATTATTATAATGTACAAACATAAATAATTACTTATTATTGGTTAACTGGGATCATTAACATAAGAATTATCAAACACAGACATTTTCCTAATCAGTAATGAGCAAATGAAAGGCTACCCTAGTGAGATGGTTGATGTTGCATTTGGGACACCAACTCATCAAAATCAGGCTGTATGGATGATGTGGCTACACGCAGGGTACATTCCAAATGTTCATCAGTAAGTAAAGACCTATGCTTGTTTTTAACTAGATTCATTTTTGAAAAAAGCTGCTCACATACATATGTGCTACCAAACACTGCCATCATTTTCCTTGCATGAGCAGAGAGTTTTGGATACACTGTTACTGATACATACTTCTTATAAAACTGGTATACTGAACTATCATCAAACTTCTTTCTTAGTTCATCATTGCACTGTAGTGAACCGAAGTCAGTATTTTGAGACCCCATCTTAGTCTTCAGTAATCCAACAACCCCATTTCTCTGACCAGACATTGCAGGCGCACCATCTGTTGTAATGGAAACTAAATTAGTGTAGTCCAGTCCAAACCTTGCCAATGCTTTTTCCAATTCATCAAAAATAGATTGTCCTGTTGTGGTCTCCTTCATGCTTTGTAGTGAAGCCATTTCCTCTGTGATATTATAGTCATTGTCAACTCCCCTAATATACACAGCCAGTTGTGCAGTGTCTGCGGTGTCACAACTCTCATCAAGAGCAACAGAGTATGAAGAAAAAACACTAACTCGCTTGGCAATTGTACTTTCAATATTCCCTGAAAGACTGTCTATTCTTCTAGCAACAGTATATCTTGAAAGACTTATGTTTTCAACTAGTTTCTTTTTATCAGGAAACATATTGTCTGAGGCTACACACAAACATTCTTTAACTACCTCACCATCAGAATAGGGCTTGAGTCTTTTGCAAGGATTTGACGAATCACAAAGCTTGTTTTGAGAGATGCATCATATTCCTTAAGTTTCTTTGTAAACACTGACTGTTGTCCTTTCAGAGATTTCTGCACGAATGATATTTTTTCTTTACGTGCTTCACCTGTCATATTTTCATATTCTTTGTGCTTTGTGATGTAGTGTCTTTTGATGTTATATTCTTTTAAAACAGAAATGGTTTCATGGCACACAAGGCACAATGCTTTCCCCCCTGATTGTATGCATAAATATTGTTCAGTCCATTTCTCTTGAAAATTCCGGTTTTCATCTGAAATCTTGCGTGTTTTACTCGTAGAAGCCATTATTAGTGCAATAAGATCTCTCCTGCTGAGCAAAATATATAATAGGAAAAAGTTAACTTTAAATTAAAGACTAACTCTAATTAAGTTGTTTATGTTGCAGTTTTGTGATTGGCTTTAGAAAACTTGCATGCAAAACATTTTAAGAATTATAGATTTCTGCTGAAAATGTGGTATTAATTTTATTGCAATCTATTACATTTTTCTTAATTAAAGGCTTTAATTAAGAATAATGTAATAGATTGCAATATAATTAGTACCAAATTTCAGCAGAAATATATAATTCTCAAAATGTTTTGCTTGCAAGTTTTCTAAAGCCAATCACAAAACTGCAACATAAACAACTTAGTTAGAGTTAGACTTGGAATACCGGTAATCACAAATCAACCACAACAAATGAAGCACTCTGATTTCACCGCTTGAGTCTGAGATAAACTGAGAACTATATTAATTCCTGTACGGCTGTACTGCAAAGCATAGCAGAGAGTGTAAAAAGTGTAAACATCCAACCTTAAAAATAATGATCGTTTTGGTGTTTGCAATGATCTTAAAAGGGGTTACTGATAACAGTGACCCCTCGTACCATC
>JAXCGZ010003241.1:17500-18979 GCA_037179515.1 Halocaridina rubra | reverse complement strand
TCCCAAATTGATATTTTATTTAGATCTTATGCTTGATTTATGTGCATTAATGTGTACATGTGGAAGTGTGCATATTTTCTTTATCATATTTACGTGATCGTTCTCTCGGGGAAGAGTCCTGTGGTCCTAACTCCCCGTCTCCTTTCAAGTTTTTCCTTTTTTTTTTTACTTAGACAGTAATTATAGTTTCAGTTCTAGCTCCAATTCCCAGTTAGGATTTTCAGCCAGTTCGCGGGATCAATCCTAAAAATTGATCCTTGAGAAAATGTGGCTGGGGATTTAAGAATGGATGACCTTCCTAACGTCCAACGGTGTTCCTACGACACACTCATAGCTCACCATGAAACAATGATTGCATTTAGCGTTTACAGTCTCTTCTCTAAACAAATTTCAATTATAAATTATTCTTACACTATAAAGCTAATTTCTTATACATGCGTGTGTGCTTAGTACTATGAAGTGAAAGTACTTATCTAATGTAGAGTAGTTTTTATTTTTATATCATTCAAGATCTTGTATAAATAACCATTTTAAATTGAAAAAACTTTTTAATTTATAATTTAATTTTTGTTTAATAATGTCTTTCTCCAACGTATTATTTTCGCATTACAATGGAACATGAATTCAAAATAAAAATTATAACGTAAGTGAGACATAACCCGGCTGCTACCGGGACGCGATATTAAGGGGATATTCACAAGAGAAAAAACGCAGACACGGTAAAAAGAGAATCTTATATTTACATTGCAATAAATATAAGATCTATTTTATCCTATGTCCCTTTCGCTTCATGAAAATCAGAAGAATTTTATTCTTGCAGAAAAGACAGAAAATGGTGATTTTTGGATTTGCGAAAAAGGAATATGAAAAACTGGAATAAAGATATTTTCCATGAATCTGGAATTGACTTGGAATGATTCCGGAAAATTTGGTAATCATTCCGGCTGTTTGGGAATCTTTGTGGGGAAAAGTGATGATAGTGTACAAATCAAGAAGTATATTTCTTCGACTTTTCATATTAATTTTGATTTTATATATCATTGCTTTGTCCGAGTAAGGAGTAAGCCTCCTCTGCCTCCTGTAGCTCGCTTTCTCTTTCTCTCTTAATCTAAATTTCATCTCTCATATTCATAGTGCAATGAACAAGAACATCGACCCGGTATACCCTTACGTGCTTTAAAAGTCGACTGAATTATTGTACAGTAAAGGGACTGGCAATACAAACTGTCCTCTTATTTTGCTCCTTAGAAGAGGCAAGGCATATGATGAAGAGGGTCTGGTAGTAAGTATCCACCCAGAACTTAATAAGTATTGACTTGGCCACTCTCTTTAACGTTATCAAAATATTTTTTATATTATTTATAATTATTTCTCTTAGCGTTTGATACATACAACATATAACAAAAAGTCTTGTCTAAGCTATGCTTTAAATGAACTGTTATAGAAATAGCCAATTCCTTTTGCAGGAATATGTAAATA
>JAXCGZ010003241.1:0-2500 GCA_037179515.1 Halocaridina rubra | reverse complement strand
TGATTATGGGAGACTTTAATCATAAAGAGATAGATTGGATAAATCTTGACCCACACAGTGGTGAGGACTCCTTTGGGGCAAGATTCCTAGATTGCGTACAAGGGAATTTCCTACACCAACATGTAATGGAACCAACAAGAGCCAGGGGTGGGGATGAGCCATCACTACTTGATCTGGTGTTCACAGATAATGTGTTGGATATTGAAAATATTGAGTATGAACCACCAATTGGAAAGAGTGACCACTGTGTGTTGTTGATGGAGTATATCATTGAAGACATTCTTCCTGAGAGTAGAGGCACTGAGGACATGAGGAGGAACTATCAGAAAGGAGATTACATCAAAATGAATGAGCTTTTTGCAGTTATTGACTGGAGAACCTTATTTTACAACAAATCTGTACAAGAAATGTATGACATCTTTTGTGAGAAATATGGGAAGATAGTAGATTGCTGCATACCTGTCACCAAAGTAGGTGTAATTCATGCCAGAGAGAAATGGTTCGATAATGGGTGTAAAAGAGCTAAGGAGTGGAGAGACAAATGCTGGAAAAGGTATAGGAGGAGAAAAAACATAAATGCCTGGCAAACCTACAAAAGAGCAAGAAATGACTACCTAAGTAAAAGGAGAGAGGCAGAGAAAGATTATGAGAGGGACATCACCAGGAAGGCTAAAGAAAATCCCAAGCTTTTCCACAGCTTTATCAGAGGAAAACTGAAGGTAAAAGAACAGGTTTTAAGGCTAAAGAGAGCGGATGGAAGCATCACTGAGACGGACGAAGAGATCTGCAAAGAATTGAACAAGGAGTTTCAGTCAGTATTTACAGTAGAAAATACCCCACCCCCTCAGATTGCAGTGATAGAAGCTCAAGGGCCGGTATTAGAGAACATCAACCTTACAGCCACAGAGGTATGCAAGGCGCTGATGGATTTAGATGTTCATAAAGCTACAGGTCCTGATGACATATCCCCTCATGTGCTTAAAAAATGCGCAAACACAATATCAGTGGCACTAAGTATCATATTTAAGGAGTCATTGGAGTCGGGGGAGATTCCAAGATGCTGGAAACAAGCAAATGTGATACCTATCTTCAAAAAGGGAAGGAGGGATACGGCTCTGAACTATAGACCAGTTTCCTTGACCAGCATAGTTTGCAAACTTATGGAGAAACTACTAAGGAAACATATCTCTCTTCACTTGGAATCCTTCAACTTTTTGTCAGTGAGGCAACATGGCTTCAGAGAAGGAAGATCAACAGTAACAAACTTATTAGAATTTTATGATGAGGTAAGCCAAATCTTACAGGAAAGAGAGGGTTGGGCAGATTGCATATTCCTAGACTTCCAGAAAGCGTTTGACACTGTTCCACATGGGAGACTTATTAGGAAGCTGCAATCAATGGCTAGAATAGGTGGAAATGTCTTGGAATGGATAAAAACTTACTTAGAAGGAAGGGAACAGAGGGTTAGAGTAAGACACTCAGTGTCTGAATGGAGAAGAGTTAGTAGTGGAGTTCCACAGGGTTCAGTTTTAGGGCCACTTTTGTTCCTTGTATATGTAAATGACCTACCAGAGTCTGTAAATTCATTCATGAATATGTTTGCAGATGATGCAAAGATTGTGAAGAAAGTAAAAAACGAGAACAATGGTAGAGAACTTCAGGAGGATCTAAATAATCTGCATGAGTGGTCAGAAAAGTGGCTAATGAAATTCAATACCTCAAAATGTAAGGTAATGAGAATGGGTACAAGTGCAAGAAGGCCCAAGCTTGACTACTCGGTGGCTGGAGTACAACTTCAGGAGACAGAAAATGAGAGAGATCTAGGAGTAAACATATTGGCAGATTTGTCTCCAGAAATACATATAAATGGCGTAGTAAGGGCAGCATATGCATTCTTATCAAATGTAAGGGTAGCCTTCAGGCACATGGACAAGGAAATGTTCAGAAATATTTATGTAACCTATGTGAGGCCAAAACTCGAATATGCAGCCCCCTTTTGGAATCCGCACTTGAAAAAGCACATAGCTAAGCTTGAAAAAGTTCAAAGACATGCCACGAAACTGGTGCCAGAAATACGCAATCTCGGTTATGATGAGAGGCTGAGGGAATTAGACTTGCCATCACTCGAAGCTAGAAGAGTAAGGGGGGATATGGTGACAGTCTTTAAATTCCTTCATGGTTATGATAGAGTGGATAGGGATCGATATTTCGATATGGCTGGCTCTAGAACTAGAGGTCATAGTTTGAAGCTTCGGAAGAAAACTTGTTTGCAGGATGTAAGGAAATACTTTTTCAGTGTAAGAGTAGTTGATAATTGGAATTCGCTAAGCGAGGAGGTAGTTAATGCTACCTCAATCCATAGTTTTAAGGACAGGTATGATAAGTATCACTAAGTCTAAAAATGGAACCGATCAGGAGACGGGAAGATACGACCTTTGGGCTCTTTCCCGTAAACACAATTAGGTAATCACAATTAGGTAATCACACACACACATATACA
>JAXCGZ010003240.1:5000-19000 GCA_037179515.1 Halocaridina rubra | reverse complement strand
TTACAACCTAATAAAGTCTGTTTTATTTTATCATTTTTTGGCCCATCCTGGTGTCACAATAGTCCTTTTGTTTTTTGTTTTTTCCAAAAAAAAATCCGTGATGCACTGAATCCGCGATAGGTGAACCGCGAAATAGCGAGGGATTACTGTATATATATATATATATATATATATATATATATATATATATATATATATATATATATATATATATATATATATATATATATATATATATACCCAGTATATATATACAGTCACCTTTCGATGTACGTGAGTTTAAACTACGTGAATTTGGAAGAACGCGTCTTGAAAATAATAGTAAAAAATTCGAATTACGCAAATAGCACGAGCGAGAAGAAATGGTTCAATTTAGTGACTAAGGACCTCCTTGGAGGCATTTTCCCGCCACGCTGCCATGTGCTTCAGTCTCTTCACCCAGCATACTGTGTGGATATATCACTTGTTCTAACTGTTGTTGTGGTAAACTTTGTGTTCTCTGTGCTTTTTTGTGATATTCTTTTCATCTATCTTGGCCAGTAAACACCCAGGAAAAGACTGTGGAAGTGCTTCTAATCCCAAACGAGCGAGAAAATTGCAAGTGTTGGCCTGTTATGAGCGTGGTGAGAGTACGGCGGCTATAAAACAGTCGATGCCACTCAGTGAAAGCACGTTGCTTACCATCCGTGAAAATGCGGAAAAAATAAAGAAAAGTGCTAATGCTGGTGTTTTTTCTTTGTTTATGTTTGCAGATAGGAGTTCATTCTCCTGCTTCTTCCTCCTCTTCTCCTACCGCTTAAGTCACGTGCTCACCGCCACACTATTTGTATTTAATATACATAAGTATAGGTGTTTCAGCTTTGTTATGTACTAGAAAAATATGTTTTACGCACCTTATATGTTTGGCATAGTGTGTTTATGTACGGTTGTGGAACGTTTCTATGCCTTTTACCATTACTCCTTATGAAAATTGACTATTGGAATTACGCTAGCCTTTTGAGAACCAATTCTTGCGTTTTTCAAGAGGAGATTATATATATATACATATATACAGTGATCCTTCGTTGTATCGCGCTTCTTGGCTCACGTTTTCACTGTACTGCTATTTTTTTTTTGGAAATTTTTTTTTTGGGGGGGGGTATATGCAAAAATATTAAAATATTAAAAAACAAAAATTTCAGTATTTTCATTTTTTTATTGAAAAAAAACATTTCATTATCTAATTGATAAAAAAAAACAGTAAAAAATAGTAAAGAACATAAATTTAGATATACAATATAACTCACAGTATTGCATCATGTGAAATAGTGTCCGATAGCGTACAATGTGTTGGGGTCGCAGCTACGTGAGCAAGCATATATATTTATATTTCCAGTAGTTTCATGATTTTATTGATAAAAAAACGTATTTCTTAGCCTAAGAATAATAAAATAGTAAAGAATAGTAAAATACATAAATACTAACAGTATTGTACCATGTAAAATACGATACCGGTATCAGCGTTTCGGAAAACGAAAAGGGTCGAACCTACGTAAGATAGTACATATTGAAATTTTCATTATTTGATTGATAAAACAAGTATTTCCTGGCCTAAGAGTAATAAAACAGTAAAAACTAGTAAAAAACATAAATTTAGATATATAACTCAGTATTAAATAGTAAAAACATAAATTTAGATATATAACTCACAGTATTGCATCATGTGAAATAGTGTCCGATAGCGTACAATGTATTGGGGTCGCACCTACGTGAGCTAGCATATATATAAAAATTTCCAGTAGTTTCATGATTTTATTGATAAAAAAACGTATTTCTTACCCTAAGAATAATAAAGCAGTAAAAACCATAAATACTAACAGTATTGCAACATGTAAAATACGATACCGCTATTAGCGATTCGGACAAAGGCTTCCACCATCTTCCATTGTCTCGCCTCACTCGTTCAGTCTAACTCACGTGTGCGCCGTTCACGTTGTGCTTATTAATACGTTTTGCTTGTGATTTTTTTACTTGCATATTTTAACCTTTGCAATGCCTCCCAAGCATCCTTTATCTTCTAAGGCTTCTTGTAGTGAGCCTAAGCGGCAAAGGAAAATGTTAACCATAACAGATAAGGTAAGTTTACCTATCACGTACATATAAATTTACGTTGCATGCTGTTATTTATAAAGTAAAGGGTGGGTTTTTAACAGTGCAGGGAGGGTTTATACAGTAAACGTAAAAATAATTGTAAAATACCTATGTACATGAGTATGTCATATAAATTTATGCTTGCATACTGTTATTTATGAAGTAAAGGGTGGTTTGTTAACAGTACAGGGAGGGTTTATACAGTTTATACGGTGTAAACGTAAAACGAAATTAAAGTATCTATGTACATATAGGCTGTTCCTACTCCGCGATTTTCCTGTCTCGCGCCGGGTCCCGGAACCGAACCTTCACGATAATTGAAGGAACACTGTATATATATATATATATATATATATATATATATATATAATATATATATATATATATATACACAGTAATACCTCGTTTATCGTGGAGGTTCGGTTCCGGGACCGGCCGCGATAGGTGAATTTCCGCGAAGTAGGAACACCTAAAAAAATATATATATTTATATATATATATATATATATATATTTTTTTTAAGATGATTATGACACCAGGACGGGCCAAAAATGATAAAATAAAACAGCCTTTATCAGACTGTAAAGAGAAACAGAGATGGAGAGTGTAATGACCTGTCAGATGTTAAAGGATTATAAAAGATATGTAATGAATATCCATCTCTCTGCTGGGTTTTAAAATACCTCTGCATTACTTTCATGATGTCTATTCCAAAAATTCTCCTTAGATCTTATTATTATTATTATTATTATTATTATTATTATTGTTATTATTTTTATTATTATTTTTATTGGCAACAATAATTTTCCTTTGATGATGATTCTGGAGATTATTATTATTATTATTATTATTATTATTATTATTATTATTATTATTAATATTATTATTATTATAATTATTATAACGAATTTGTAATTAAACCACTATTTTTACAATAAATAATGTAGTTTTGGTTGAATGAACAAGAGTTAATTAAAGATTCTCTCTCTCTCTCTCTCTCTCTCTCTCTCTCTCTCTCTCTCTCTCTCTCTCTCTCTCTCCAACATTCTATTCTACCCAACCCCCCACATTCTCTTTGTCCCAGTCAACTAGGGAGGGGCACTGTACTCAGTTATTAAAGTAAATAAACCAACAGATGTACAAACATTGATGAGCCCTTAATATTAATAATAATAATAATTATAATAATAATAATAATAATAATAATAATAATAATGATGATAATAATCTCCACAATCATCATCAAATTAAAATTATTGTCGCCAATAATAATAATAATAATATTAATAATATTAATAATAATAATAATAATAATGATAATAATAATAAGATCTAAGGAGAATTATTGGAATAGACATCATGAAAGTAATGCAGAGGTAAATTAAAACCCAGCAGAGAGCTAGATATTCATTACACATCTTTTATAATCCCTTCACATCTGACAGGTCATTACACTCTCCATCTCTGTTTCTCTTTACAGCCTGATAAAGGCTGTTTTATTTTAAAAATTTTTGGCCCATCCTGGTGTCACAATAATCTTAACTGTATTTTATTTTTCCTCCAAAAAAAATCCGCGATGCACTGAATTCGCGATAGGTGAGCCGCAAAATAGCGAGGGATTACTGTGTGTATATATATATATATATATATATATATATATATATATATATTATATATATATATATATATATATATATATATATATATATATATAGTTAGGCAGTTATGTGAGAAATATTTAGCAAAGGGTAAGGATGTGTATTTTGTATTTTTGGATCTGGAGAAAGCGTATAATAGAATTGATAGAGAGGCAATGTGGAATGTTTTGAGGTTATATAGAATTGATTGTAAACCGTTGCATGCAGTGAAGAGTTTGTATGAGGGCAGTAGAGCTTGTGTTAGGGTAGGGAATGAAGTGAGTGATTGGTTTCCAGTGAGTGTGGGACTGAGACAGGGATGTGTGATGTCACCCTGGCTGTTCAATTTGTATATTGATGGAGTCGTAAGAGAGGTGAATGAGTGAGTGTGTGGTCGAGGTTTGAGAATGGTAGACGGGGATGATAACGAGTGGGAACTGAACCAGATGCTGTTTGCAGATTATATTGTGGTGGTGGCAGATTCAGAGGAGAAGCTGTGTCAGTTAGTGTCAGAATTTGAAATGGTGTGTGAGAGAAGGAAGTTGCGAGTGAATGTGGGAAAGAGTAAGGTTATGAGGTGTACAAGAAATGAGGATGGTGCTGGATTGAATATTATGTTGAATGGAGAGACACTTGAGGAAGTTGATCAGTTTAAGTATTGAGGCTCGGTTATAGTTGCAAATGGTGGAGTGGAAGCAGATATGTGTCACAGAGTGAATGAAGGATGTAAAGTGTTTGGCGCGTTGAAAGGAGTGATGAAGAATAGAGGGTTGGAAATGAATGTTAAGAAAGTTTTGTATGAGAAAGTGGTTGTGTCAACTGTGATGTATGGATCAGAATTATGGGGTATGAAAGTAAGTGAGAGACGGAAACTGAATGTGTTTGAGATGAAATGCCTGAGGAGTATGATTTGTGTATCTCGGTTGGATAGGGTTAGGAATGAAGTGGTGAGAGCAAGTATGGCTGTGAGGATAGAATTTGCAGCCAGAGTAGATACGAATTTTCTGAGATGGTTTGGCCATATGGAAAGGATGGATGATGAAAGACTGCTGAAAAAGGTGATGAATGCGAGAGTTGATGGGAGAAATGCTAGAGGGAGGCCTAGGTTTGGGTGGATAAATGGAGTAAGGAGAGCCCTGAATGATAGGAGGATGGATGTGAGGGAAGCAAGTGAGCATGCTAGGAATAGGAATGAGTGGCGAGCGATTGTGACACAGCTCTGATGGGCATCTGCTATTACCATGGGGCTGCATCTTACAGAGGTAGCCCTGTGGTAGGGGCAGTAGGGGAGTAGGCATTTATGAAGCGACACAGGTTGTGGAGGAGCCGGGAGGATGGGCTGTGGCACTCCGGCAGTGCCATCTGAACAGGCGCTAGCTCCCTCATCATTGCCCATAGAGCAAAGTAATCCTCATATTGTTTCTTTTTTGATGTTGGCTACCCCCCAATTGGGGGAGACAGCCAAGGTAGATGGAATATATATATATATATATATATATATATATATATATATATATATATATATATATAATATATATATATATATATATATATATATATATATATATATACACACCTTGTTTTCAGAATAACGCGAAGATAGGTTCTCAGAAGTGTCGGCGAAATGGAAAATCGTGTGAAAAAATGCTTAATTTTCCATAGGAAACAATGATAAAGGGCATAGATATGTTCCAAACCTTACATAGACAAACTATGCCAAAGCTATAACATAACAAAGCAGAAAGCCCTGTATCTGTTTTTAAGAGTATACAAAAGATATTCAGATTTACTGTACAGCAAGTAATTAACATACTGTAATGTACTCTATTATGCAGTGGGCAACAGTCATATAGTACACTGGGACATGCATGGTGGCGGTGAGCAAGTAACTTAAGTGGTAGAAGAGGAGGAGGATGCAGAAGAACGAACCTCTATCTGCAAATGTAAGCAAAGATAAAATAAAAATTATAGATAACCAAAGCAAGACTAAAAAACAAAAAACAAAAATTCATTATGTCATGCCTAAATGTAAAACACATTCTACTCACTCTATAGGTGCGCAACAGGTAAGGACCGAGCGTGGTGGCGTGAGCACGTGACGTCAGTGGTAGTGGAAGAGGAGGGGGAAGCGTAAGAACGAACCCCATCTGCAAACGTAATCAAAGATAAAATAAACACAATTAACAAAAGCAAGACTAATAAACGAAAAAAAAAATTCATTATGCAAAGCCTAAATGTAAAACATATTCTACTCACTCTACAGGTGCGCAACAGGTAAGGGCCGAACGTGGTGGCGGTGAGCACGTGACGTTAGCGGTAGTGGAAGAGGAAGGGGAAGCTTTAGAACGAACCCCATCTGCACACGTAAACAGAGATAAAATAAACGCAATTAACAAAAGCAAGACTAAAAACTAAAAATAAATTATCATTATACAATGCCTGAAACTGTAAAAAGAAAAAAAAAGATAAACATTCTACTCACTCTATTATACGATGAGCAACAGGCATGGGACAAGCATAGTGGCGGTGAGCACGTGACGTCAGTGGTATAAGAAGAGGAAAAGGAACTCCTGTCTGCCAAACGTAAGAAACAATTAACAAAAGCAAGACTAGAAAACTAATTTTTTTTCATTATACAATGCCTGAATTTCTGTAACAAAAAAATATACTGTATATAAACACATTCTACTCACTCTATATAAAAAGATAACACACATTCTACTCACTCTATTATACGGTGACCAACAGGTATGGAATACGCGTGGTGGCGGTGAGCACTTGACATAAGCGGTATTAGAAGAGGAGAACGAACCTCTATCTGCCAAACGAAAGAAACAATTAACAAAAGCAAGACTAGAAAACTAAATTTTTTCATTATGCAATGCCTGAATTACTATAACAAATGAAAATATAAAACACATTCTACTCACTCTATATATGGTGACCAACTGGTATGGGATGAGTGTGGTGGCGGTGAGCACTTGACATAAGCGGTATTAGAAAAGGAGAACGAACCTCTATCTGCAAACGTAAAAAAACAACAAATGCAAGACTAGAAAACTAATTTTATTTCATTATTCAAGGCCTGAATTACTATAGCAAAAATATATATAAAACACATTCTACACACTCCATATACGGTGAGCAACAGGTATGGGCCGAGCGTGGTGGCGGCGAGCACATGACTTAAACGGTAGGAGACAAGGAGAGGGAAGCTTTAGAACGAACCCCTAGCTGAAAAAATAAAGATACAGTAACAAAAGAAATCAATAAAAGCAAGACTGGAATTTTTTTTTCATTATGCAATACACAGTAATGATGTACAATAAAAAATATTACACACATTCTACTCACTTTATATATGGCAAGCAACAGTCGTCGAGCGTGTTTGAGGCGACCAGGTGATATAAGCGGTAGGAGAAGGAGGAGAAGAGGAGGAAGTGGAAGAGCAACCCCTATCTGCAAAAATAAATAAAGCTACCATTAAAAGAATGAAAAACAACAGTAGAAAGCTCATCTTTTATAATTATGCAAGGACTGAATATAATATTGTAGTATGATATTAAAAACAAAAAAAAAAACGTAAATGATTACAGAGGTGTACTCACTCAATGTATGATGGGCAACAGTCAAACTGGGATGAGCGGGGTGGCCTTGACAAGATGAGTCAAACGGTAGGAGAGGGAGGTGAAGAGGAGGAGGAGGAGGAACAGGGAGAGTTATCCTCTGGTTGAGGTTGGGGTTCATACTGCTTAGATGTGCTGGGCTGAGGGTCATCACTTCTTCTTTTACTGAAAAGTAAGAACCAAGAGTTGCCTGCCGTGCAATCCTCTTCTTTTCGTTTAATATTTCCTTATAGCAGGAAGCATTCTTAAAAAATTTCTGGATATAATGCTTGCACGCTCTATATCTGGATCTTCCTTATCCAATATTTCCAAGGCACTCTCGATATGGTGAAAAAATTTAGTTACTCCACTCACACTGAGTGATTTCATGGGGCTCGCAGAATGTGCTGCTGCCTCGATTTCCTCCCTCTCCTGACGTTGTCATTCACCTTTCATGTCCTCCAAATCCTCGGCAATCAATTCCTCCATGTGGGAAGCAAGAAGGGCATCCACATCCTCCTCATTAACGTTGGTGAATCCCACAAGATGTCGAGCTGAACGCACTCAAGTCTCGTCTTTGACAGCAGCATTTTTCCAGGCTCCATTAAGATATGACTGAGTTACTTCAGCCCAAGAATCCTTCACAAACCATATGGTGTGCTTGATATTAAATGCTTTCCAGTAGTCTTTAACCGCAGTCATCTTTATATCTAGGTTCGAGATATCACTGGCCTCAGCTGATGTCAGTCTTACTGCTGAGATCTCTAAAAGAATGCTTGAGGTAGTGCAATTTCAGCATCTGCACTACCCCCTGGTCCATTGGTTGAATTAGGGAAGTTGTATTTGGTGGCAGAAATACAACTTTGATGTTAGGATGAATATCGGCGATTGACGTATGATGGGTTGGAGCATTATCTAAGAGCAGAAAAATTTTGAAGGGTAAATCATGACTCTTGCAATAGACTTCTAACTCTTTGGAAAGAAGTGTCTTGAAGTAATCCTTAAAAATACTCCCAGTCATCCATCCTTTCAGATTTGAATACCAGTGCACTGGAAGTAACTCTCTGTTGTATCCCTTGAGTGCTCGAAGATTCTTTGAATGGTAAATCATTACTGGCTTCAGCTTCATGTCACCCTCAACATTAGCACCAGTCAGTAGGGTAAAGCAATCTTTTGCTGCCTTAAATCCGGAAGGTCGTTTTTCCTCTATAGAAATATACGTTCTTTCTGGCATTCACTTCCAGAATAAAGCTTTTTCATCCATATTGAAATTCTGCCTGGACGTATATCCCCCTTCCTCTATGATGGCCCTTAATTCCTCTGGAAACCGCTTTGCCGCATCCGTATCAGCTGATGAGCTTTTGCCTTGTAATTTTCGGTTGCAATAACTATACCTTCGTTGGAAATAAGTGAACCAACCAGAGCTAGCAGAAAAGGGTTTCACTTCGCCTCTCATCTTGGATTTCAAATGTTCATAGATCTTAAACGCTTTTTCCCTGACGATACTATACGACAGGTTTGTTTGCTGTTGGTTCTTAAGATTCATTCACATGTTTAGTAATTTCTCCATCTTCTCCATAATATCCGTTTGAGAATATGAGGCTTTATCTGCAGTTAAGCTCACACCAGTTTTGGCACTTTTCTGGATCTTCTCTTTATTATCGCAGATAGTGCGCAGCTTGCTCTCCGGGAGATGCATAACTCGTTTAATGCTGCGCGTACTCTCACCACGCTCATACCGGCCCAACACTTGAAGCTTCACTTCAAGGCTTATTGCCTTTCTGGCTCTTTTGGGAGTACTAGAAGCACTTCCAAAGTCTTTTCCTGGGCGTTTACTAGCCATGATATTGTAGTACAGGTACAGGTATGCAGTTATCTGTAAAATTTATAAGAACTGAAAACACAAACAGTTATAAATATATCCACGCACAGTGGATAAAATACCCTAATTTAGGGTAATCAGAGAATGATGATGAGTGATGTCTATGTTTAGTATATAATAATAATCATAATAATGATGATAATAATAATAATAATAATTATAGTAATAATGAATTTCATTACGTTCAGGGTACTCGGTATGGATTTAGGGAAATTTTTGTCCATATCTAGGGTAAGCTAAGCTTGTACTCGTGGAAGAATTGTTGTACACATACCATTTTTCCCATTTTCTCCAGAATATCCATTTGGCAATATGAAAACGTCTTACCATTTTTTCCATATTCCCCATAATATCCGATTGAGAATATGAAGACTTAGCCGCAGTTAAATTAAAGCCAGCTTTTGCACTTTTATTTATATTTTCCGCTTTTTCACGGATAGTGTGTATGTACATACATTCACTGAGATGCAACGCCTGTTCAATGGAAACCGTACTCTCACCACTCTCATGACAGCTCAACCCTTGCAATTTTATTTCAAGAATTATTGCCTTTCTGCCTCTTATGGGAGTAGAAGCACTTATACAGTCTTTTCCTGGGCATTTACTGGCCATGATAGTGCATTACATAATCTTTGAAATATAAAATAACTGAAAACACAAACCGCAACATTCACTGAAATGCAACGCAGTTTCAATGGCAACTGTACTCTCACCACTCTCATGACGGCTCAACCCTTGGAATTTTATTTCTAGAATTTTTCCCTTTCTGCCTCTTTTGGGAGTAGAAGTACGTATACAGTCTTTTTCTGGCCATGATAGTACAATATATAATCTTTAAAATATAAAAGAACTGAAAACACAAACCGTAACATTCACTGAAACGCAACACAGTTTCAGTGGCGACCGTACTCTCCCCACTCTCATGATGGCTCGACCCTTGTAATTTTATTTCAAGAATTATTGGCTTTCTGCCTCTTTTGGGAGTAGAAGCACTTATACAGTCTTTTCCTGGCTATGATAGTGCAATATATAATCTTTAAAATATAAAAGAACTGAAAACAAACCGTAACATTCACTGAAATGCAATGCATGTTCAGTGGCGACCGTACTCTCACCACTCTCATGACAGCTCACCCCTTGCAATTTTATTTCAAGAATTATTGCCTTTCTGCCTCTTTTGGGAGTAGAAGCACGTACACAGTCTTTTCCTGGGCGTTTACTGGCCATGATGGTGCAATATATAATTTTTAAAATATAAAAGAACTGAAAACACAAACCATAACAATCACTGAGATGCATCACCGGATTAATGGGGACCTAACTCTCACCACTCTCATAACAGCCCAAATCTTGCAATTTTATTTCAAGAATTATTGCCTTTCTGCCTCTTTTGGGAGTAGAAGCACTTATATGGTCTTTTCCTGGGCGTTTACTTTCCATGATAGTATGTACAATATATAATCTTTAAAATATAAAAGAACTGAAAACACAAACCGTAAAAATCACTGAGATGCATCGCCGGTTTAATGGCGACTGTTCTCTCACAACGGCCCAATACTTGCAATTTTATTTCAAGAATTATTGCCTTTCTGCCTCTTTTGGGAGTAGAAGCACTTACACAGTCTTTTCCTAGGCTTTTACTGGCCATGATAGTACAATATACAATCTTTAAAATATAAAAGAACTGAAAATACAAGCATAACACAAACACAGAACACTAAATATATCCACACACTATACTGAGTAATGACATACTGATGGCATCGTGGCGGGAAAAGTGTCCACAGTCGCTTATTTATTAAAATAAACAAAATATAATTTTTTTGGCGGGCGTTATTTGCGAAATTCGTATTTTTTGGATATTATTTTTGGGGGGCGTTATTGTAATTTCGTGGATAAAAAAACACGAAAAAAGAACAAGGTGTGTATATATATATATATATATATATATATATATATATATATATATATATATATATATATATATATATATATATATATATATATATATACTTAGTTCTCAGAATAACGCCTAGATAGGTTCTCAGAAGTGTCGGGTAAATGGAAAATCCCGTGAAAAAATGAGTAATTTTCCATAGGAAATAATAATAAAGGGCATAGATACGTTCCAAACCTTACATAGACACACCATGCCAAAGATATAACCTAAGTAAAAAACATATTTTATAACTACATAACAAAGCAGAAAGCCCTGTATCTATTTTTAAGAGTATGCAAAAGATATTCATATTCACTGTACAGCAAGAAATTAACATACAGTACTGTACTGTACTCTATTATGCGGTGGGTAACAGTCATACAGTACACTGGGACGTGCATGGTGGCCGTGTGCAAGTAACTTAGGCGGTAGAAGAGGAGGAGGATGCAGGAAAACGAACCTCTATCTGCAAATGTAAACAAAGATAAAATAAAAATTATAAATAACCAAAGCAAGACTAAAAAACTAAAAAATAAATAATTATGCAATGCCTAAATGTAAAACACGTTAGCAAGACTAAAAAACTAAGTAAAAAATATTATGCAATGCCTGAATTACTGTAAAAAAAAAAAGATAACACATTCTACTCACTTTATACGGTGAGCAACAGGTATGGAATGCGTGAGATGGCAGTGAGCACTAGACATAAGCGGTATAAACCGGTATTAGAAGGGGAGAATGAACCTCTCTCTGCCAAAAGCAAGAAACTATTAACAAAAGCAAGACTAGAAAACTAAATTTTTTCATTATGCAACTAGCCATGCTATTATAGTACAGGTATACAATTATCTGTAATATTTAAAAGAACTGAAAACACAAACAGTTATAAATATATCCACACACAGTGGATAAAATACCCTAATTTAGGGTAATCAGAGAATAATGACGAGTGATATCTACGTTCAGCATATAATAATAATCATATTAATAATAATAGTGAATTTCATTACGTTTATGGTACTCAATATGGATTTAGGGAAATTTTTTTCTATCTATCTATGTAATTACCTATCTGTTTACCTATTTACATATCTATCTTTCTCTCCATCTATATACGTATCTATCTATCTATCTATCTATCAATCTATCTTTCTATCTATTTATGCATCTATATATGTATCTATCTATCTGTCTATCTATCTATCTATCTATCTATCTATCCATATCTGATTCATTGTTTCAAATCAAGATTCTCTCTCTCTCTCACTCTCTATCTCTCTCTCATGCATATACAAAGAGGAAAATCTAGGGGCGATTCCAGGGGGTTACAACATCCCCTCTAGAGCTGGTGAAATACCCCTAGTTTAATATAGTGGAATGGGGAAGAGGGTGGAGATGGGGTAGGAGGTGGGGGTCTAGTGTTGCTAAAATAATGTCTTTCTGAAGCACTCCACGGCTTAGAGATATTGCATAGCTTATATTTATATGCTTAATTGTATATCCTTAGAGAGAGAGAGAGAGACTGACGACCAAGACCAAAATCGGAGTTCTAACTAGCTCAGTGTGAAAGATAATAATATACAATTTTATATATATACAGTAATCCCCCATTATCGTGGTAGTTTGGTTCCGGGACCTGGCGCGAGACAGGAAACCCGCGAAGTAGGATCAGCCTATATGTACATAGATATTTTAATTTATTTTTACGTTTACTCTGTATAAACCCTCCCTGTACTGTTAACAAACCACCCTTTACTTCATAAATAACAGCATGCATCGTAAATTTATATGAAAGTGATAGATAAAATTACGGTGAATGAAGTGGTAATTACATGACATACTCATGTACATTGGTATTTTACAATAATAATTTGCCAAAAAAATAAAACGCGATACAGTGAAAACACGAACCAAGAAACGCGATACAGCGGGGGATCACTGTATATATATATATATATATATATATATATATATATATATATATATATATATATATATATATATATATATATATATATATATATATATATAATGATTTTTTCTTATCGTAATCCTCTTTGTACTCGTGAAAGAAGTGTAGCAAAACAAAACAAAAAATTATTTATTTATTTTATTTTATTTTTTTATTTCCGGGCGTTATTCGCAAAATTTGAATTTTTTTACTATTATTTTTTTGGGGCGTTATTGCAATTTCGTGGATAAAAAAAATTGCGTATAAAAGGAACAAGGTTTATATATATATACAGTGTTCCCTCACTTATTGCGGTAGTTCGGTTCCGGGACCCGGCGCGAAGCAGGAAATCCGCGGAGTAGGATCAGCCTATATGTACATAGATATTTTAATGTATTTTTACGTTTACACTGTATACACCCTCCCTGTACTGTTAAAAAAACACCCTTTACATTATAAATAACAGCAAGCAACGTAATTTTTTATGAAAGTGATAGGAAAACTTACCGTGAATGAGGTGATGATGACGTGACATACATAGGTACCAGTATTTTACAATAATTTTTACGTTTACGTAAAATAGCGGCCGACATCCACAAACTTTTTTCCTTCTTTCAACATATCTAAGAGTTTCACTTTATCTACAATGGTTAACATTTTCCTTTGCCACTTAGGCTCACTACAAGCAGCCTTAGAAGATGAAGGATGCTTGGGAGGCAATGCAAAGGTTAAAATATGCGAGTAAAAAAATCACAAGCAAAACATATTAATAATAATAAGCACAACGTGAATGGCGCATATGAGTGAGGCGAGACAACGGAAGATGGTGGAAGCCTTTGTCCGAAACGCTGATAGC
>JAXCGZ010003239.1:10000-19048 GCA_037179515.1 Halocaridina rubra | reverse complement strand
GAGTAAGGAGAGCCCTGAATGATAGGAGGATGGATGTGAGGGAAGCAAGCGAGCGTGCTAGGAATAGGAATGAGTGGCGAGCGATTGTGACGCTGCTCTGATGGGCATCTGCTGTTACCACGGGGCTGCATCTTACAGAGATAGCCCTGTGGTAGGGGCAGTAGGAGTAGCTGGCAGTTGTGAAGCGACACAGGTTATGAAAGAGCCGGGAGGATGGGCTGTGGCAATCCAGCAGTGCCATCTGAACGGTCGCTAGCTCCCTCGTCATTGCCCATAGAGCAAATTAATCCCCTTATTTGTTTTCCTTTCTTGATGTCGGCTACCCCCCAATTAAAGGGGGAAACAGCCAAGGTATATGTATGTATATATATATATATATATATATATATATATATATATATATATATATATATATATATATATATATATATATATATATATATACATACATATATATATATATATATATATATATATATATATATATATATATATATATATATATATATATATATATATATATATATACACACATGGAAATAAAAATATTCTCATGTAAGTATGCAAAGGTAGTATATCACTACCTTAGACGAAGATTCAAGTCCACAGTACAGTGATAGTCCTTCATTGTACATTAGGTGGAACCGAATGTATCAACGAAGATCTATAAGACGTAGGAAGACCTTTTGGTTATTGATAGAGTGTAGTATGTACACACAATTGAATGTCCTTTCATCAGTGGATTCGGTTTTACGTCACGAACTCCCCTTTTCTACTAAGGGCTTGGACGGTTGCTTTCTTAAGAAGAACTTGTATTGGCAGATGTAATCGTTACCCTGAGTGTATGCCCTTACTAACCTCAGTCCGTGACGGGGCGCGAACCCTCGACCTGCCGCCTCAGAGTCGCAGACGCTACCATTTTGCCACGGAGACTACAATTGAATGTCCTTTCATAGCACTCTTATATCCCATATTTACTTTTTCATTCTTTTCAAGTTGAGGATTCTTTTTTTCTGTTAACATTACAATATTCTGATGAAAACAATATCACGACTTGTTAACAAATGTTACTACCTCGTAGGAGAATCCAAATCTACAGCACGCTGACAGTCTATCCATGTATACGAGGAGTTATTTTCTCTACCTTTTTTTTAAGATCTAAAGTAGTAGGAAGCTACACTACTAGTGGATTCTGAATATTCAGTAATAATATAATTGTCGCTATAGGGACATGTATGGTCTGTCAATGGGCTGTAGGTTCGAATCCTTGACAGGGGTAAAAATATATTCCATTTATCTTCCCTTATGAAATTGTGTGTGTGGATTTTTTTTTTTATTCTAGATGTCTGTAGAACATGGACAGTTGAACATATAAACAAGCTGTGAGACAGGTAGTATTAGAGTATAATGAACAAGATATATTTCGTAGTGTGGAGTGTATTCATTCATTCATTCATTAATCCTTTCATTCCCTGCTAGGAGAGAGGTTTCCTCTCTCTCTATTTCAAATCTTTAGTGGTACAGTCAGTAACGCCTTAAATAAATTGATGGTTTGTCGCTGTGCTGTAATTTCGAATCCTGTTCAGAGACGGTTACGCTCCGATGATATTGTGTTTTATTGAATATTGTGTATGCACTTTTAGAGCCAGGAGGAGAACTGTATGAAAACAAGCCTCATGTAAAACTATAGGAGACATTCTTAGGAAAGTGTTCAATCCCAGAAAAAAAAAAAAAACAGTCAGCAGAGCGGTTTCCTTATTCTTTTATACCATCAGTGGTATAGTATTATACTCCTCACCCACCTTCATGGGGTGTTAATGCGATGTGATTTCGATTCCTGGTCAGAGGCATTTGTATTATTAATATATATTGCATGAGTTATTTATTTACTTTTATTTTTGTTATGTTACTCATTTCCTGGTAAAGTTATTGAGAAGCCCTCATCACATACACACTTCAGCAAAGATAGAGGTTATGATCAATCCCCCCATGGCAGCTAAATCACCAAGGGAGGGTTCACTATTTCTTACACTATATTATTCTACTTTTTCAGCTATCTGTGGATCTCTAGCTTTGTGGATGCTGAAGTCTTTTATTTCGTAGCATACCATACAATCTAATTTGTTCATTATTCTGTTCGTCAGTATTCTTGCGCTCTGAATAGCAGATTGGCATAAGTTCATGAGCTGATCTGTTGTAAATGTTTTCTGTCAATTGAATTAGCTATAAGATTAATAACTTATATTGTATCATATAATCCAAAACGACTAAATTTGTTTGCCTATGATGGTACTTGTATTTGAGTGTATGTACGTCCATTTTTATTATGTGGAATTTAGCATTTTTCGGAATATATGATTTACTTACACTTAAAGTCCTAATTAGTAAGGTAGATGGAACTCATTATATATATATATATATATATATATATATATATATATATATATATATATATATATATATATATATATATATATATATATATATATATATCATATACATACTATATATATATATATATATATATATATATATATATATATATATATATATATATATATATATATATATATATATATATATATGTGTGTGTGTGTGTGTGTGTGTGTGTGTGTGTGTGTGTGTGTGTGTGTGTGTGTGTGTGTGTGTGTGTGTGTGTGTGTGTGTGTGTGTGTGTGTGTGTGTGTGTGTGTGTGTGTGCGTGTGTGTGCATACAATTAAAATTATGGGTATTTTTCCTCTGTTTGAGGGTTCTGAAACTATCTCATATATATTTCCATTAATGAAAGTAGAATGTTATATATGGATTCCATGATTTCAGGATGCAATCTGAATGAAGGATCTTTTAAGAAATGGTAACTATTAGCCTGTATTTAAGGTATTTACTTTTCCTAAGAATGTACTTTTATGTAACATAAAATTACCTTAATTACTTCCAAACTTAAAAGTACATACCTTTTGGCGTCGTTCATAGCACAGACAATGTGCGTAGGTCACACCTCATAAACTTTGAAAACCGCGAAAGGTGAGGGGGCCTTTGTAATACAACACCATCTTTTATTGTTCATTTTGTTTGTCACGGAATCGTTAAATGGTAAATGACAGAGCGCTTCTTATACTGAACACCCGGAAGAATTCCGTTCTTTCATTTTTAATGTATTTCCATTCTTATGGATGCTGACTTTAAGAACGATAATGCTTTAAACGGTGAAGGCAAACGTTGTTACGTTTGTTTACAACCGTAGTTGAGCTTAGGCGATGCGCTGACGAAACCCACGTGGCGGCTGCACGCTCCGACACTTCTACAGCACGTGAAGGGGTCTCTTACTATTTACAAAGTGGTTCCTCTTTTCATCGCCTCAAATATCATTGCATATTTGGTTTGGTAGGTAGGTAGCTGGTAGGATAAATTCATCTCTTGGTGTTATTGCAAAATTAATTTTTATTTTTTTTCCTTCTGTTTGTTTTGTTTTAACGGTCGTAAAGTGGTACCAACTTGCCATATGGTGCAAAAAGGTACAGTTGAAGCCTATACAGACATACAATGAAAAACTGCGAAAATAGCAGTATTGTAAAAGGAGCTAGAAGCAAAATAAATCAAAAGATTAAAATTATGGTTAGATACTAATTATTTATAATCCGGATAATCATAGTAGATTTATTTTTCAAAAAATCAGGCAGGGGAGCAAGCAAGTTGACTTAGTAGTTATTATAACTGCCTTGTTTGATACTTTTTCCGATGTGTCTTCGAAACTAACGAAATTTACCCTCTTAATTCTGTCAACATATTAGGAATCCATACAGCCTCTAACTTGTCTTGGAATAATCACATAATCCAGATTTCTAACTATTCATCCAAAAAATTGGGAGTTTGTTTCTTTTTCGTCATTACTTTTCCTCTTTACAGTTACTTAAAATTTATAAAGATCTTATCTGTCCCTGCTTAGAATACTGGTCACACATCTGGGATGCTTCTTCCTATATATATATTTTTTTTTTTTATTTATTCAGATAACTGTACATGGGGACATGTGCACATGGGCACTCCCAGTCATATTGCAGTTGATAACATTACAATCTATGTGGTTATGTATAAATAACATACTAATAGAATTTGCAATTAATTTAAAATATCATAGCAAGTAATTAATAATAAAATATAGTGTAATAATTGAAGAGTACTTGAAGAGTAATCATTGTGACAATATTTTCAATAGCCCTTGTTGAGTGCTATCATTTAAATTCATTTTTACTTTTCAACAGTACTACTGCAGACAATTTGAAGCAGATATAGAATAACAATTTTCAGGTTAGAATAATAAGTAGGTACATACATATATATATACACACACATACATACACACACACACACACACATATATATATATATATATATATATATATATATATATATATATATATATATATATATATATATATATACATGCATGCATTAATTAGATGAGCAATAGAAACACCACTGGGGCTTCATAGCCATACATATCAAGGAGAGAGAGAGAGAGAGAGAGAGAGAGAGAGAGAGAGAGAGAGAGAGAGAGAGAGAGAGAGAGAGAGAGAGAGAGAGAGAGAGAGAGAGAGAGAGAGAGTTTGTGGTATTCATTTCAGCAAAAGGAGTTATTCGTCCTTACTACAGATAAAGACACATCCATGCATACTCATACACATCATTGTCATCTGAGGGTAACACAGCAGAGGAAAGTGCATGTACTTAATTGCATATACGTACACATATAAACCTGAACATACATACATACATACACATAAACACAGTGCCATATAATGGAGGATAAATTTGGAAGGAAAAGAAAGAGAAAGACTGAAAGCCTTTCCCCTTCTCCACCCTTCAAATTATGTACGTGAGAGAGAATTACGTCAATTAATCCATTATCACTATTATCACAACCATTGCTACCACCATCATGATTATTATTATCATCATTATTATTATTATTATCATTATTATTATTATTATCATTATTATTATTACTATTATTATTATTATTATTATTATTATTATTATTATTATTATTATTATTATTATTATTATTATTATTATTATTATTATTACCATCATCATTACTAGAGCTTTTGTATATAGATAGAGTTATGAATCAAAAGTAGTAATTATTGATACATATAGACATGCACATACATATACATATACACATATACATACATATATACATATAAATACATATACACATACATATACATATACACATACATGCACACATGTACACACATATACATACATATGAGCTCTTGAGGGAGGGGGTTAGAATACTTCCTCCATGTTCCCCTGCGTGTCGTAAGAGTAGACTAAGTGGGGCGGAGCGAAGGGAATGAAAGAACCCTTCTCTGTACTTTCTCTTCCCAGAAAGTCAGAGCATTATTCCTTTGCTCAGCCACTCACCTTATAAGGGGAAAAGTGGCTTATGTATATAAAAAGGCATATGAGAGAGAGAGAGAGAGAGAGAGAGAGAGAGAGAGAGAGAGAGAGAGAGAGAGAGAGAGAGAGAGAGAGAGAGAGAGAGAGAGAGAGAGAAGGTATTCCCTCCACCCCTCTCTCTCTCTCTCTCTCTCTCTCTCTTTTTTTTTTTTTTTTTTTTTTTTTTTTTTCCAAAGTTATAGAAATATCAGATAATATACAAGAAAGTAGACTAAGATGGTATGGTCATGTCGTTAGAAGGGATGAACAGTATGTTGGGAGGAGGGTGATGGAAATGGATATACAGGGTAGAAGGAGAGGGAGACCAAAGCGTAGGTGGATGGATTGCATCAATGATGATCTGAGGTCTAAAGGTTTGTTGGGTGATGAGGTATGGGACAGAAATAAATGGAGAAAACTGACCAGAAACATCGACCCCACATAAATGTGGGAAAAGATGTAGACGGAGAAGAGGGTAAAAGAATTACATTTTCAACGTTGGGTATACACTAAGTACAGGATATAAGTTCTCTGGGTTGCAAAAGTGCACACAAAGTTCAAAGTAGCTCAGGCCAAGAGGTCTGAAGTCCTTAAGCTTTGTGCACTCTGCAATGTAGTGTACTAAATTGTTGCCCCCTTCACACTCACATAAATGGCATTTTGAGTGTTCTGGGTGCTTTCTACCAGTTTTCTCGCAATTCACCTCCCATATATTTCTATAACCAAGTCTTATACGGGCAGCAACTCTATCACAGTCACCTGTAAGCATTTTACCCATGCTGTATTTGTGTCTCAGCCTTCTGAAGTTTTCATAATGTTGGATCGAACAGCTGCTTACATGTTGTGTGAGTGTAGAAAGTTCTTGCTCTTCCATAATCTCATTATACAACATTGTTTTAAACTGAGTCAGTGTGGTTATAGATTCAGACACTGAACTCTCAGTTGCCATTTTTGCCAGCCTGTCAGCCTTTTCATTACCTACTATCCCAACATGGGAGGGTACCCATGAAAACTTAACTTGGAGTTTAAGTTTTGCGCAATCAATAAGAGCCTCTTGAATTTCAGCCATGTGAGTTTTGTAGGAGCTTTTTAATGATCTCAGTGACAGAAGCGCACTCTGCGAGTCACAGAATATGATAGCATTTCTCCTAGCACTGAGAACATGTTCAATAGCAAGTTTTAGACCAACAATTTCACATTCGGTGATTGATGACCATTTTGGCATACTCAGTGCTTTGTCAAATATTTGCTGCCCTTCAAAATTTTCATAAACTACAATGCTGCACCCAGACCCTCCTGCACTGCTTGTGTGAGACCCATCAGTGTAAATGCAGAGTGTTTCATTGTTAGTTGGGAAACTAGTTTCAATAAAGGCTTCAATTTCATCTAACCATTGATGTTTTTTAATAATTGGAGCAACATTCGGACCAGATGATAATATTGGAAAGAGAATTTCTGGCCCAATCCTCTTGCAAGGATTTATTAATCGTTCAGGACCACTCTCAGTAAAGAGTGTTACATTATGTTTTTTTGTCTCATTGGTTATAAGCTTAAATACTTTGGGGTGAATTTGTCTTTCATACTGTATGTTACTTTTTATTAGTGATTTAATGATTGTTGGCGCTGACTGCGGCCCTTGCAAATGACCAGCATTACATGGATGAGGCTGAGCTGATTTCGCTAGTTTAACTCCAAATATCACAGCTGACTGTTTGATATGTTCTATCAGAGGTGGGAGGTTTAATTCATGTTGCATATTTATAATTCTGGTGCTCATAGGGCAGCCAAGAATAATCCTCATAGCTTTGTTCTGAATTTTTTCTAGGGGTCTTAAGATAGAGGTAGTCATAGTACAGAGCTGCAGGGTGTGATAGTCGACTAATGACCTGACATATGCGAGATAGAAAGTTCGGCGTATGTTAATTCCAACACCAGATACCCTATTGGCAAGAAACTTTAACGGTCTGAGTCTCTGTTGCAGTCTTTCACACAAATCTTTGACATACTCTGTGTGAGGGGGAGAAGGAACTGGTATTCCCAAATATTTGTGATTTTCGCACACCTTAACCATTTGATTGCTTAATACAAGGTGAGGCTCTTGCGAGATACTGGAAAAGTACTTTGTTTTTGGAGTTGAAATGACAAGACCAATGTCTTTTGATACTTGAGAAAAGTCATTAAGTATTATTTGCATATCATTGGCAGAAGGTGCCCTTATACATATGTCGTCTGCATAACATATGATGGTGCATTCATCATTTGGTAGTCTGAGAGACTTGAGAAGCTTATCCATTCTTCCTATACTTCTCTCCCTGTTCCGGTTTTACGTCACGGAATCCCTTTTCTACCTGATGCCTCAGAGTCGCAGACGCTACCGCTTGAGCCACGGTGACTACTTATACTTATCTCCCTGTTGGCTTGAATCTAAGGCAGTCAGACTCATTAATGATCCTTCTCTTACTTCTAATCTGGATTCTCTCTCTCTTCGCCAAAAGGTATCTTCCCTTTCTCTTTTCTATCGCTAGTACTTCCACTGCTGCTCTGATGAGTTGGCGAGTTGCATCCCTCCCCCACTGCCGAGGCCACGTAACACTCGCCAAGCGGCCTCATCTCACAGATACTGTGTAGAGATTTGTAGCTCGCAGATTGGTCGGTGCAGCGACTGCTTCTTTCCATCTACTTCCAGACTCTGGAACTCATTTCCTCCTTCTGTCTATTCTAATTCTTATGACCTATCATCCTTTAAAAAGTAGATCTATCGTCGGCCTAGTCTTCCATATCTAAGGGTCCTCTGTATTTTGACTGTTTCTTCTGTCGGTCGTTTTCCTTTGTGTGACATTACTTCATCTCTGCCTTGTCCTTTACCTTGTTTTTCCTTCATCTTGGTATATTCTCGTGGCCGGGCCTTTATTGATGAGGGTAGTTTTTGCCTGTTCCAGTGTCACACTCATAAAAGAATTTATATGACCATGAGTTCCATAGCCATTCAAATATAGAAAGTTTATTCTTTTTAGTGCAGAGCCTCAGAACGGATGCATTAATATCTACTGTCGTATTTAAACATCAAGTGCAATGGGATCCACAAAGAGCCTTCTATATCCATTTTTGTATTTTTGTGTGCAGCTAAATTGGAGGGAATTGGGGACAGCAGGCGCCACTACCGTCCTTTATGCATCCTCTATACATGTGTCTGTGTTTCTGGTCTCTGAAAGCAGATCTATGTTCTTTAACTCTTGTAAGGTAACCCACTGATGCATTTATATAAAAAAAAATATATAATATTCTCTTGCTAACTAGAGGTGAAGCTTGCAGATTTCGTGCTTTTTTTCACCAAGAGGCATTACTTGGGAAGATGTGCACGAAAGCCATCCATGAGTTGCATAAAGGGGCATTATAACAGTCCCACATATAAGTATTATAAATACAGTGACACTACAATTGCTAGATAAAATTAGAAGAGAGAATATTATGATAAAAAGATTTACCTAAACTACCAGTACCAGTGTGTGCTATTGCTGTGTAGGGATTACAGAGTTTCTTATCGCAAGACAACGCTTTGTAACCGTATTTTTCTCTTTCTTTAGAAGCGTTTTGTATAA
>JAXCGZ010003239.1:0-5000 GCA_037179515.1 Halocaridina rubra | reverse complement strand
TCAACTAAGTTTTGGGTACCCCACTCAGATACCCTCTGCAAATCGGAGTTGAGAGTAGAAGAAAGAGTGATACGAGACTGATTACGAGTAGCAGATGAAGGTTGTGAAGAAAAGACATAGTAAAAGGGAAGGATAGATCGTCGGCAAAGGCGTGAAGGAAAGAGGAGGATGGAGACTGAGGATCATTTATGAAGAGAAGGAACAAAGTAGGTGAATTTACATAGTTTCTCCATATGGCTATACATTTTTCTTGTACTGCATTTAAGTTGTTTGTAGAGCATGATTGTGGTTTGCTGTGGTGTGATTCATTTTTGGAATATATTTCTTTCACAGACTAATGACTAGGCATATCCTTTTTGTTCTGCTACATAAGATAATAATACGATTGGTTCCATAAATGGTCTCTTGGCGTAGACACTTGTGTACCATCATAACTAGAGAGTATCCAACCAGCCAATCAATTACCAAGAATATCTTGGTCATGCTTTGGGCATGCGATTACCTAGATCCTAGATTAATCTTTGCATAATACACAGTCATATGTTGGAAGCTTCTGTTTCAGTGTTACCATCTCTCCCGACCGTTTACCGTGGCTTAATCAGGTATAAGGTAAAACCACGGCCATCATATTAGCCCCTACCAAAAGAAGGTCAAGATCCCACTGCCCTGAGGAGCAAAGGTGCTTAACCTATGCCCTGATTAGATCACAGGTAAACACAATCGTTTACCTGTGACACCTGTCACCACCTAACCAATCATGTCTTAGGGCATGATAACTATCTTTTACTCTTAAGTGATTCCTTACAAAACCTTTACTGCTTCTGTTTTCCTTTCCCCCTAAATCTTGGGTTTAATGTCAGGTTCTCATTGAACCTTCGGCCCTATAACTGGAGCCTCTCTGAAAAATTAAAATTTTGTGAACCTTCCAACTAGATTTCGTTAACTTCGTGATATATAGGCATTAACCGAGCGTATATAATTATATTTCTATTTATTAATTATCTGCTTATATTATTATTTTTTCCACGAGTATATTAAAAACTTCACTGCCTAGCTACTGAAGCCTTTTTTCTTCTTTGTAATGAAATATAAGAAAAATCAAATCAAATCAATATATATATATATATATATATATATATATATATATATATATATATATATATATATATATATATATATATATATATATATATATATATGCAAAATAAACTGTTATATCACAGCACAATATGAAGCAAAAAAAGGCCCATATATAAAACACAAAAAGAAGCGAAGATGTACTATATATTACGACTGGACTCCAGTCCTCTTCAGGTACAAATGAATTGAATTTTTTTTTTTTTATCAATTCAATATATATATATATATATATATATATATATATATATATATATATATATATATATATATATATATATATATATATATTGAAAAGTGTGGGACTTCTAATTGGCAGGGTCGTTCATTGCATATTTTGCGCTAATAATATTAGCTTCAACGCCAGAGACATAAGCAAGAGCAAGAAATGGCCCACCTGCCTATCATAAGTTTATTTTGATTATTAATAGATAAGCCTCAGTAGGTGATATGTTTAAAGTTCCTAAACTGGTATTGTTTGTGGCATTGTCTTGCTGTTAAAGAAATAATAATTTCCTCAATGTTAGATGTATTACACACACATTTAGTGTGTGGTTGAACATCAGACTTTTCTATACTGTCAGCACACGTTTCAACGTCCATTGGTGATAAGTAGCGTTTATAGTCAACTGCAGTCATGAAGTCTGGGATGGCGCACGTGGGTAGGAGTCAGGTGACGCATCTAAGGCTTGAATGTTTTAGAAGCACAACCCATATGTGTATTGGGCGAATGGCGAAAGTGACTCAGTGTACACGTTACATATCCGCACTCAGCTCGCCCAATACCTGATCATATTTTCTATCTCCATCCATGTCTCAGGGCCATGGTTATTGTTGGTGTTTAAAGTTTCCTTTTCTGCTGGTGGAGCGGATTATCCTTATTCAGATTCACCCACTTCGTCAGTGTCACTTGAGCACCGTCCATTGTTCCTTGTGATAGGATCTCGAAGGAGATTAAGATCGAAAAGATTAAGATAACCATCGTTGGCTCCCCCAAATACTACCTACTCTTATTTAAGGATGGGTTTTAAGAAAGACTTAGGGGTAGGGGTAATTTGGTCATTTTAATCTTGGCCGTAATTCTTTTGTTTTTAATGGAAATTACGTGTCTTATTATTTGTACAGTTAGGATCTTTGCTCGTGCCAGTCCCACATTATTATCATTATTATTATTATTATTATTATTATTATTATTATTATTATTATTATTATTATTATTATTATTATTATTATTATTATTATCATTATTATTATTATTATTATTATTTAATCCTTATATATCCGTTGGTAGACTTATATTTTAATCTCATTAAAATAAAGATTAGCAACGATGTTAAAAAAAATCAAAAGAGAGCTCTCCTTATTTATCTACTATATACACACAAAATACTACTATTACTAAAACAACAACTACTACTACCACTACTACAAATAATAATGATAATAATAATAATAATAATAATAATAATAATAATAATAATAATAATAATAATAATAATAATAATAATAATAAAAATAATAATAATAATAATAATAATAATAATAATAATAATAATAATAATAATAATCCACTCACTAGGTACTGTACTGAACGTTGGCATAATTGGCAGGTGTTTTTCGATCCTTGCGTAAGGGCAGAAGCAGGAGTAGCTTTGAATGTTCAGCCTCTTTTCTCATAAGCTGCCGAACAGAATAATGGGATCTTGAATCTGAGGTTGGGTTGGGTGGATGGCATAATTGGTGGGTCTGACTGAGTGGTTCTTAAGCTTTTTTTCAGGGTCATTACCTTTTAAGAAATAACCAGAGATTTGCTTCCCTAAATCTGGTGGGTTGACACCGTATTATTATTATTATTATTATTATCATTATTATTATTATTATTATTATTATTATTATTATTATTATTATTATTATTATTATTATTATTATTATTATATTATTATTATTATTATTATTAATATTATTATTATTATTATTACTTTTTATCACCCTGAACAGTCATACAACTATAGTAACTGCCATGAGGAATCGAAATTGAGAACTGGGGTAGCCAAGTGATTATCCACAGAACGAAATGGAGCACCACTTTCTGAAATACCATAGAAGTTAAGTGAAATTATCTAATATTTTAGCATCCTAAATCATGATTGTATGATAATAAGTGTTCAGTGACTAGATTTGAGAAGTAGACAATAAATCGTAGAGCTAAATACTTTGTGTGTGTGTGTATATATATATATATATATATATATATATATATATATATATATATATATATATATATATATATATATATATATATATATATATATATATATATATATATATATATATATATATATATATATATATATATATATATATATATATATATATATATATATATATATATATATATATATATATATATATATATATATATATATATATATATATATATATATATATATATATATATATATATATATATATATATATATATATATATATATATATATATATATATATATATATATATATGCATATATATATATATATATATATATATATATATATATATATATATATATATATATATATATATATATATATATATATATATATATATATATATATATATATATATATATATATATATATATATCTATATATATATATATATATATATATATATATATATATATATATATATATATATATATATATATATATATATATATCTATATCTATATATATATATATATATATATATATATATATATATATATATATATATATATATATATATATATATATATATATATATATATATATATATATATATATATATATATATATATATATATATATATATATATATATATATATATATATATATATATATATATATATATATATATATATATATATATATATATATATATATATATATATATATATATATATATATATATATATATATATATATATATATATATATATATATATATATATATATATATATATATATATATATATATATATATATATATATATATATATATATATATATATATATATATATATATATATATATATATATATATATATATATATATATATATATATATATATATATATATATATATATATATAAATATATATATATATATATATATATATATATATATATATATATATATATATATATATATATATATATATATATATATATATATATAAATATATATATATATATATATATATATATATATATATATATATATATATATATATATATATATGTATGTATATATATATATATATATATATATATATATATATATATATATATATATATATATATATATATATATATATATATATATATATATATATATATATATATATATATATACATATATATATATATATATATATATATATATATATATATATATATATATATATATATATATATATATATATATATATATATATATATATATATATATATATATATATATATATATATGTATGTATATATATGTATGTATATATATATATATATATATATATATATATATATATATATATATATATATATATATATATATATATATATATATATATATATATATATATATATATATATATATATATATATATATATATATATATATATATATATATATATATATATATATATATATGCACACACACACACACACGCAAACACATATAAAGTTAAATGAAATGCCTGTACTTTTTCTTCGTATGACTAGGTTCAGTATGAAACCTCCTAAATATCAATTTAATACTCATGATTGTGATATAGTGCTTCCTGTCTCGCGTCAAGAGCATAATATTATGAACTGTGGGAG
>JAXCGZ010003238.1:0-10000 GCA_037179515.1 Halocaridina rubra | reverse complement strand
AGGCACTTGATAAGGAGAAGACAGTGGTAATCTCAGGCATAAGTGAATCCCAGGAGCCAACATGGCAGGGGAGAGTTGAAGAAAATAAAGCTAGCGTTGTAGACCTGATAAGAAAGCTTGGAGTAGTATGTGGTCCTGAGGATATTGTAAACATACACCAACTAGGTAAATATTCGAGGGAAGGAAAGCCGAGACCAACAAAAGTAACCTTTGAGAGAGGGGAGACATGTAGGGAAATATTGTTGAGAAAAAAAAGTCTAAAAGACCTTCAAGAATGCAAAGAAGTGTTCATTAGACGATACAGAACACAGGAAGAGATGGGAAAGATCAAAAACTTGTTGCAAGAGGCAAGAAGGTTAAATGATGAAAGAAATGAAGAAGAGAAGAAAAATTTTCGTTACGGAATACTTCCAGACAAAGGGGAGATAAAGAAGATAATGACAGAAGATCAGGGGATGGGGCCTCATTAAGATTGTTATACACAAATGCTGATGGATTAGCTGGTAAGGCAGTAGAATTAAAAGATAGGATTCACAACAGTAAGGCAGATATAGTAGCAATTACAGAGACTAAGTTGAGTGAGGACATAAACAGTGTCACAGTTTTTCCTAAGGGCTTCAGAATACTAAGGGTCGAAAGATCTGAGAGGACTGGTGGAGGGATAGCACTGCTCATAAGTGAGAGGATTCAAGTTGAAGAGATAAACTTGGCTATAGAAAGTGAGTTCAGGGAATTTCTTGTTGCTCGCATAAATACTGGGTCAGAGAGCATTATAATAACTGTTGTATACAACCCACCAAGGAACCAAAATAGGCTTGAAATTTATGAGGAAAGTCATATAGGTACGATTGAAGTCATAAACTCAGTTGTTAACATGGCGCGGGAGAAAAAATGTAGGATTTTGATTATGGGAGACTTTAATCATAAAGAGATAGATTGGATAAATCTTGACCCACACAGTGGTGAGGACTCCTTTGGGGCAAGATTCCTAGATTGCGTACAAGGGAATTTCCTACACCAACATGTAATGGAACCAACAAGAGCCAGGGGTGGGGATGAGCCATCACTACTTGATCTGGTGTTCACAGATAATGTGTTGGATATTGAAAATATTGAGTATGAACCACCAATTGGAAAGAGTGACCACTGTGTGTTGTTGATGGAGTATATCATTGAAGACATTCTTCCTGAGAGTAGAGGCACTGAGGACATGAGGAGGAACTATCAGAAAGGAGATTACATCAAAATGAATGAGCTTTTTGCAGTTATTGACTGGAGAACCTTATTTTACAACAAATCTGTACAAGAAATGTATGACATCTTTTGTGAGAAATATGGGAAGATAGTAGATTGCTGCATACCTGTCACCAAAGTAGGTGTAATTCATGCCAGAGAGAAATGGTTCGATAATGGGTGTAAAAGAGCTAAGGAGTGGAGAGACAAATGCTGGAAAAGGTATAGGAGGAGAAAAAACATAAATGCCTGGCAAACCTACAAAAGAGCAAGAAACGACTACCTAAGTAAAAGGAGAGAGGCAGAGAAAGATTATGAGAGGGACATCACCAGGAAGGCTAAAGAAAATCCCAAGCTTTTCCACAGCTTTATCAGAGGAAAACTGAAGGTAAAAGAACAGGTTTTAAGGCTAAAGAGAGCGGATGGAAGCATCACTGAGACGGACGAAGAGATCTGCAAAGAATTGAACAAGGAGTTTCAGTCAGTATTTACAGTAGAAAATACCCCACCCCCTCAGATTGCAGTGATAGAAGCTCAAGGGCCGGTATTAGAGAACATCAACCTTACAGCCACAGAGGTATGCAAAGCGCTGATGGATTTAGATGTTCATAAAGCTACAGGTCCTGATGACATATCCCCTCATGTGCTTAAAAAATGCGCAAACACAATATCAGTGGCACTAAGTATCATATTTATGGAGTCATTGGAGTCGGGGGAGATTCCAAGATGCTGGAAACAAGCAAATGTGATACCTATCTTCAAAAAGGGAAGGAGGGATACGGCTCTGAACTATAGACCAGTTTCCTTGACCAGCTTAGTTTGCAAACTTATGGAGAAACTACTAAGGAAACATATCTCTCTTCACTTGGAATCCTTCAACTTTTTGTCAGTGAGGCAACATGGCTTCAGAGAAGGAAGATCAACAGTAACAAACTTATTAGAATTTTATGATGAGGTAAGCCAAATCTTACAGGAAAGAGAGGGCTGGGCAGATTGCATATTCCTAGACTTCCAGAAAGCGTTTGACACTGTTCCACATGGGAGACTTATTAGGAAGCTGCAATCAATGGCTAGAATAGGTGGAAATGTCTTGGAATGGATAAAAACTTACTTAGAAGGAAGGGAACAGAGGGTTAGAGTAAGACACTCAGTGTCTGAATGGAGAAGAGTTAGTAGTGGAGTTCCACAGGGTTCAGTTTTAGGGCCACTTTTGTTCCTTGTATATGTAAATGACCTACCAGAGTCTGTAAATTCATTCATGAATATGTTTGCAGATGATGCAAAGATTGTGAAGAAAGTAAAAAACGAGAACAATGGTAGAGAACTTCAGGAGGATCTAAATAATCTGCATGAGTGGTCAGAAAAGTGGCTAATGAAATTCAATACCTCAAAATGTAAGGTAATGAGAATGGGTACAAGTGCAAGAAGGCCCAAGCTTGACTACTCGGTGGCTGGAGTACAACTTCAGGAGACAGAAAATGAGAGAGATCTAGGAGTAAACATATTGGCAGATTTGTCTCCAGAAATACATATAAATGGCGTAGTAAGGGCAGCATATGCATTCTTATCAAATGTAAGGGTAGCCTTCAGGCACATGGACAAGGAAATGTTCAGAAATATTTATGTAACCTATGTGAGGCCAAAACTCGAATATGCAGCCCCCTTTTGGAATCCGCACTTAAAAAAGCACATAGCTAAGCTTGAAAAAGTTCAAAGACATGCCACGAAACTGGTGCCAGAAATACGCAATCTCGGTTATGATGAGAGGCTGAGGGAATTAGACTTGCCATCACTCGAAGCTAGAAGAGTAAGGGGGGATATGGTGACAGTCTTTAAATTCCTTCATGGTTATGATAGAGTGGATAGGGATCGATATTTCGATATGGCTGGCTCTAGAACTAGAGGTCATAGTTTGAAGCTTCGGAAGAAAACTTGTTTGCAGGATGTAAGGAAATACTTTTTCAGTGTAAGAGTAGTTGATAATTGGAATTCGCTAAGCGAGGAGGTAGTTAATGCTACCTCAATCCATAGTTTTAAGGACAGGTATGATAAGTATCACTAAGTCTAAAAATGGAACCGATCAGGAGACGGGAAGATACGAGCTTTGGGCTCTTTCCCGTAAACACAATTAGGTAATCACAATTAGGTAATCACAAAATGTAAGGTAATGAGAATGGGTACAAGTGCAAGAAGGCCCAAGCTTGACTACTCGGTGGCTGGAGTACAACTTCAAGAGACAGAAAATGAGAGAGATCTAGGAGTAAACATACTGGCAGATTTGTCTCCAGAAATACATATAAATGGCATAGTAAGGGCAGCATATGCATTCTTATCAAATGCAAGGGTAGCCTTCAGGCACATGGACAAGGAAATGTTCAGAAATATTTATGTAACCTATGTGAGGCCAAAACTCGAATATGCAGCCCCCTTTTGGAATCCGCACTTGAAAAAGCACATAGCTAAGCTTAAAAAAGTTCAAAGACATGCCACGAAACTGGTGCCAGAAATACGCAATCTCAGTTATGATGAGAGGCTGAGGGAATTAGACTTACCATCACTCGAAGCTAGAAGAGTGAGGGGGGATATGGTGACAGTCTTTAAATTCCTTCATGGTTATGATAGAGTGGATAGGGATCGATATTTTGATATGGCTGGCTCTAGAACTAGAGGTCATAGTGTGAAGCTTCGTAAGAAAAGTTCTTTGCAGGATGTAAGGAAATACTTTTTCAATGTAAGAGTAGTTGATAATTGGAATTGGCTAAGCGAGGAGGTAGTTAATGCTATCTCAATCTATAGTTTTAAGGACAGGTATGATAAGTATGACTAAGTATAAAATGGAACCGATGAGGAGACGGGAAGATACGAGCTTTGGGCTCTTTCCCGTAAACGCAATTAGGTAAGTACAATTAGGTAAGTACATGGCAACCTCCCCCCTCACACCCGCCAGTCACATTTCACTGTGCTAGCAGCTGCGAGAAATCCCATTGACCTGTGTCAAGTATACACAATCTTCCTCCACTCATACCTATCTCTTGCATGCTCTCTTCCTGGCTCCACTGACATTCCACGTGCATCCAATGCTCTTTCCAGCCATCCATCTAACTCATTCTAGGTCTTCCTCTTTGTCATACTCCAACCACTTCTGCATTCCACACTCTCTTCGCCATACATTCATCACTCATCCTTTCCATATGTCCAAACTAACTCAATATTCTCAAACTTACTCGATAGCCTGCTCTCATTTTTCACTCTATTTATTCTAGATACTCCAATCTCACTTCTCAATCGACTATTCTCCATTACAATGAACTTTTTCTTTTCATCCTCTCTTGCATCCCAAGTCTGCTCCATGCAATGCTTTCGTCACAGTCACACTTTTATATATATCCTGTTTATGCGTTCATTTATAGATACTTTAACTCTTTACAGTTACTTGAAATCTACAAAGGTCTTATCCGTTCCTGCTTAGAATACTGCTCGCGCATTTGAGGTGCTTCTTCATATATTTATCTCCTTGATAGGGTTGAATCTAGGGCAGTTAGACTCATTAATGTCACTTCTCTTATTTCTAATCTGGATTCTCTTTCTCTTCGCCGTAATGTATCATCCCTTTCCCTTTCTATCGCTACTACTTCCACCGCTCCTCTGATGAGTTGGCGAGTTGCATCTCTCCCTCACTGCCGAGGCCACGTAACACTCACCTAGACATTTATTCGCTTCCTTCACTCTGTGACTTACATACGTATCCACTCGTCCATACCATGCCACATGAAATCCCATATACTAAAAATTATAAATTTTTTCTTCTCATCAAGTTAAAATTATATGAAAAGCATCAGCATAAGATATAAACAAGGTTTATAAGAGATTCCTCTTTCTCTCTCTCTCTCTCTCTCTCTCTCTCTCTCTCGCATGGGTAAGCATGTTTGTTTACGTTCCTGATATTTTCATGGTTTTTCGTGTTTTCTAAACTGCCTTTGTGTATTTTATGTACCTCTGTGACCCTGTGAAGTGTTTTAGAACAATGAAAATGTGTCTCTTAAGTTTTTGAATTTATGAACTTAGTTTTATTTTAAGTTAAGATAATCAAATTTTCCCGTAAAGGGCTCACATTTAATTTTTTTCAAATTCTGCGCATGCGCAGTAAGAACATCTACAAGCGCTGCCAGTGGCAAAAGTATTTTAATCTTAGTGTTTTGTATTTTTCATATTATAATGTCTTCTACTGAAAACCTAGTGTCTTTGGAAAACCCTACTTGGGAATTCCTCAATGATAATTATACAAAAACTGAATTACAAAATCACTGTCGGGAAATAGGTATCACAAGGGTCTGGCACACGAAAGATAAACTCATTGATATGATTCTTGAAAAGCATAGATCGTCACTAACAAACGATTCAGAGAGTAATGTTGATAACTGTGAATTAGCTCCTCAAGAGGAAATGAGAGACATTGAAGAGATGAGAGAGAGAATAAAAGTCAGAGATCTTGTTATCGATAAACTCACAATCACAGTCAACAAGTTAAATGATCGTATCTCTTCACTGGAAGAACAAGTCGGGTTACTTCAGGGAACATACAACTCACAGCAGACGACACCGGAACCGCAGGGTGTAACCCCTACCCGGCCCCTACCAGAGGGAAGCCTGCTTCTGGGTGACACAAACCTCTCCCCTGTTCGTATGTCAGACTTGAACCAACAATGCTCCGTTCAAACTATAGAAGGAGCTAATATAGATCTCATAAATTGTTGGGTCTCAGAGAAACTTCGATGGGCTCCTAAATATTGCATCTTATACTGCGGTATTCAAGACATCCTTAATGGGTCTCAGCCTGTGGATATCCTTGATAGATTGGGTTCTCTCATAACCGATCTCAAGGAGGTGAACGAGGAGATGAGCATACACATATGTGAAGTAGCACCTGTCCTTAGAGTCGAAGAGTTCAATGAAAAGATCAACTATTTCAATAATCAACTAGCAACTTGGAGTGAGACCAATGGGGTTTCAGTTATCAAGACTAATCTGCAGTTCAGGCTTGGTACCGGCGACGTTGATCGGATGTGTTATGATGTAAATGATAAGGGGGATGCTTTCAACAGATTTGGCATCATCAGGTTATTGAACATAATTGCTAAGCAATGCCCATTCTTCAAACTAAGCAACAACTGGGAAGAAATCATATACCAAACCATACCTACTACATATGCTTCTGTATTGCAGCGGCAACAACGACCGGTCACGGCCAATAACGACAGTCAAAATAACACATACAGGAACAGAAACTACGACCGGCATCGCCAGCTCCCCTCAATAAGAAATAATAATGAAATCAGAAACGTCTCTCAAGAAAGTAGCAACGATCAGCATTCTAGAAGGGATCCTCAACAGCATTCGGATGGACGTCATACCCGGGATTTTCGTCATCAGAATCGTCAAATCCCACCTGGTATTCGAGGATGGAGACGAGACTCGAGGATGAATCACAGTCTTTACGATCTCGACCAACCACGGCGCTACCCCCAGCGTCCCCGGGCGAGGGAGAAATTGCAGCACCTCTACAGTCGTCGACAGCCCTGTTCAAACTGTGGGGAAATAAACCATGATCTTTCCCACTGTTGGTTTAACTATAGACTTAAATGTGGTCACTGCCGTGAACATGGCCATAAAACAAGATTATGTCCCTTAAATATATAGCAATCACATTGTAATACAGGCTTATTGAAACATTTCATAAATATACAACACATCAATGCACAATCACTTTTGGGTAATTTCGACAATATTGCACTAATGATCAGAGAAAATAACGTGGATATAATGTGTGTTTGTGAAACTTGGCTCCTATACAATATGCAGTCTGGTTTTGTTGCTATACCTGAGTATTCTTTTTATCGATTTGATGGCGGTAGGGGTGGGGGTGTGGGGGTGTATGTAAGAAATCATCTAACGGTCTCCCTATTAAAGACCCCTGAAGTCGAGCGACCTCCTCATCTCGAAGACATTTGGTTGACTGTTCAGAGTAGGAAATTCCCTTCATTCATCCTGGGATGTGTATATAGACACCCTCATGCACTCAACGACACCTTTGATTACATCTCCGAGGTATTTCGGTCGGTCTGTTTGAGGAGCAAACCTCTCATTATTATAGGCGACTTCAATGATAATCTCCTTCTTCCTAATAATAAAATGGGGAAATTAATTCAATCCCTCCACTTAAATCAGCTTGTGAATAAAGCAACCCGTATCACCGCTAATTCCTCATGCCTAATTGATCTTATAATTACCAATACACCTAGTTTTATAGTTCACCACGATGTCTTACCTTGTCCTGTAGGAGACCACGAGCTTCTAATAGCTACAGTTAATGTCAGGAAGGAAAAGAGACCGCCAATTGTTAAAACTTTCCGATCTCTTGAGAATTATTCTCAAAATTGTTTCTGCGACACTCTTCTTAATGAATACAACATTTTAAATTCAATACTAACTACAGATTGTGTAAATTATCAAGTTTCTACTTTTACTGATGTTTTTACGAGATGTTTAAATGAATGTGCCCCTCTTACAACCAAAGCCATGACACGCCCTCCTGCCCCGTGGATTGACTCTCAGTTAAAAGAGCAAATGAAAAGGAGAGATGACCTCCTAAGGCAATTTAAATCCGATAGACAAAACTCCGAGATGGAAAGAGCCTATAGAAGAGAAAGAAACCTTACTAAAACAATGTTGTCCGAAAAGAAGAAAAATCATTTCAGGGAAGAATTTTCCAAGTATAGAGGAAATATCAAAGGAACTTGGAATGTTATAAAAAGAATAATTCCTGCAAATAAGGAAATCTTAGAAAATTCTGACCTTCCCAGTGATAATGTGGAAAAGCGAGTGAATGATTTTAATAAGTATTTTGCTGAAATAGGTAAGTCCACATATGAAAAGTCCCAAGATAATAATGACTTGATTATTAATCAACCACATAATTGCCAGCCTCCAGCTGAAAGAAATATTATCAATAATTTTAGACCGCACCCAATCGATTTAGTCACACTTATTCTTATCATAAAGAACCTCAAACCAACAAACTCTTGTGGTTCCGATGGGATACAACTTCGCTTCCTAATTGACTCATTGCCAGTTACAGTATTTTTCATTTTAGTCATTGTTAATACATCCATTGTTACAGGCATTTATCCTAACCTCTGGAAGCATCCCTATATCATCCCCGTTTTTAAGAGTGGAGATACTAACAATGTTGAAAATTATAGGCCAATCTCTCTTCTCAGCATTCTGTCTAAAATACTTGAGAAGGTAGTTGCCACCCAGTTAATAAATTTCCTTGAATCAAATTGTCTATTATGAGAAGAACAACACGGTTTTCGGCCTAAACTTTCGACCGAGACGGCCCTACTTAAAATTACTGATAAAATTTATAGTAATATTGAAAATAAGAAAATATCACTTTTATTATTGTTAGATTTGTCTAAAGCATTTGACAGTGTACACCATCAAATTCTAATGAGAAAACTTTCCAAAGTTCATGTTGACTCATTTTGGTTCGAAAATTATCTGAAAGATCGAATTCAATCAGTTCGAATGGGCTCGACTCTCTCTTCTTCTTTAGATATCAGTTTTGGCGTTCCTCAGGGTTCAATTTTGGGTCCTCTGCTTTTCCTAATATATGTTAATGATTTACCTCAATTTATAAGAGATTGCCTACTTGTTATGTATGGTGATGACACCCAGATTATGCTTACTGGTGACATTGATAGAATTCCTGAAATCTTAAAAAGGGCTGAAGATATATTAAACTGTGCCAAAAGTTATTTTAACAGTAATGGTCTTTTACTGAACGAAAATAAAACTAAATTTGTTATTTTTGGATCAAATCAATACCTGTCCCGCATTCCTGAGAACATCAGTATAAATTTCAACAATGTTTCACTCTTCCCATCTAATAAGGTTAAAAATCTAGGAGTTATTATGGACAGTACCATGACATTTAATTTTCATATCGATGAACTACATAAAAAAGTGAACGGGACCCTTATTTACCTGAACAGAGTCTATGAAAGATTCGAGCCTGATTGTAGGGTAATTGTAGTACAAACATTAATTTTAAGTATTCTCAACTACTGTCTGAGTGTTTGGGGTTCCACGACTAAGACCCAGATGTTACGAGTGAAAAGGCTCCAGAATTTTGCTGCAAGAGTTGCCATAGGGGGGGTGCATAAATATGATCACGTGACTCCCCTCTTTGAGAGATTGGGTTGGCTAAGGATGGACATGAAGTTCATATATAATATCTATCTTTTAGTTTTTAAAATAAATCATGGAATATTACCGGAATGGCTCTTCTCATTGCCAACAGTTAATCAAGTGCGTATCATTAACGTCAACACCAGATATCAGAATTCTTTTCACGTGCCCAGAACTTCCACTGATATTGGGGCAAGAGCCTTAAATGTAATGGGCCCGAGACTTTGGAACTCTTTACCCGCAAACTTAAGAAGCTGCCAAACATTACCCTCACTTAAATCTCATCTTTTAAATCACCTACTTAATAAGTGATTTTAGTCTCATTATTATCCTCCCATTGGGTAGACGAAGTGTATGTATGCTTATTTTAATGTGTAAATATTTTGATTTTGTGCTTTGCAAATTTCATTTGTTTTATTTTAACATTTTACATTGTAATTTGTAATTAGATTAATTATCATGTAATAGCCATTTTTGATGGAATAAAATTTTTGAGTTTGACTTTGACTCTCTCTCT
>JAXCGZ010003237.1:12500-19138 GCA_037179515.1 Halocaridina rubra | reverse complement strand
GTATGAGTTTTAGACTTCCACTTGAACTCACACTTTGTAAGATGACTGGGTGATCTCACCGCTGGTCATCACTGACGTGGGGGTTATAGCTCTTCCACAGTATGCCGCCACTGACGTAGGGCTTTTATGATTATCCCCTTCTAATGACACCACTGCCGTAGGGCTTTTCCTCCTACGTAGATATGTTTATAATTATGGTAGCGTGGTTACAAGGCAATGAACATTTGTACCTGATGGGTACAAGGTAAGAATGGACACGCAGTGAATCCTTTACTTATATTTATTCTAGAGTACAACACATCCGACGCCTCAATGCCCCAATGCCTCAAATGGCCCCCACCCTATGACTATCACAATCTAGGATCTATTCGTGCCCCTGGTAATTTCTAACTAACTGTCTCTGCCCTGGGTGGCTCTTTAAATACCCCCAGGGCAGGGCGTGGCTTAACATCCAATTCTCCAATGAAATCAGTCAGATCTAGTCCTAGCTAATCAGCGCCAGGTTCAAAGTGGAATCCCACCTACTTCCGGGGAGGAGTTATTGGGCATCTCTGCAGGGTATGTACCTGCGTACGAAACACAAGTTTATGTGTGTTGTGGTTTAGGAAATGGCTAACTTCCTGTCCTTTCTCGCCCTTCTTGATGCCAGGTCCATAAGTCTCACGGTTCCGGTCATATATTTCCTTGGCACTTTCTACAAACATTGTAATAAAATATCCGTGCCCTCGACCAACCGTTTCCGCTCAGGAAGTCATACGACACACACGTACTAGCACACACTCAAACACGGAGATATATATATATATATATATATATATATATATATATATATATATATATATATATATATATATATATATATATATATATATATATAGAGAGAGAGAGAGAGAGAGAGAGAGAGAGAGAGAGACTAAAATACCATTTGATGACATGAATATGAGACGGTCGAAAGATCACCATGTCCGAAGGAACATAACAAAAAGTAATGAAAACAAATAGAGCGTTTTTTCGGTAGCTCTTTATGGCTTATGTGTGATATCCGGATGTGGGAACTGGAGTCCAATGGAGACAATGACATAAGAGAAAGAGGAGAGAAGGGGGGGGGAGTGGATACAAACGTAAATTGAGGGAATGGATGAAGAGGAGAAGGGGGGAGAGTGGATACAAGCGTAAATTTAGAGAAAGGATGAAGAGGAGAATGAAAATATAAATGTGGTGAGAAAAACAGAGAGATGGATATATATATATGAAGAGAGAAGAGGAGATTAGAAGAAAAATTAGAATAGGGAGGTGGATATATATATGAGGAGAGAAGAGAAGAAAAGAAAAGGAGAAAGGGGGTGATTAAACCCACGGAGAGAAGAGAAAGGAAGCAGAAAATTGGATATAAAACGAGGAAAAAAGAGAAAGAAGGAGTAGAGAATGGAAGTGGATATATGCGTGGAAAGGTGAGGAAAGGAGAAGGAGCAGAGAAGTGAATATGAACTTGGAGAGAGATTAATTGAAGAAAAGTAGAAGGAAGAAAAAAAATCGCAAAATACGAAGACTGGAAGCTAAAGAGTAATAACGAAAGTTGAATGTAAAAGAAAAAAAATATAAATATGGAGAGACGAATGCTAGGATAATAGAAAAAAAAGAAAAAAAAGAGCACGAAGATGATGCAATTTCAGTTTGTAAAGGTAAAAACGGATATCTATTAGTTCGTATAAATCTTGCCGTCATTGCTTATAAGATTTTGTAAACGGCCCTGCACGTGTTGAAATTAATATTTATAAATCGTCATTGTATACAAGCTATTTTAGGACCGCCGTAATGTAGTGTTAGAATGCTTGATTCGTGAGGTGATGGATTCTCAATCGAACCCACAACGTTGTGTTAGAGAGAGCATCCAGCAGCCTTTATTCTTCAGTTTCAATTTTTTTTTTATTGTGACACCAGGACGGGCAAAAAAAAAAAAAAAATCTACCCTCATCAGGCCCGGATACCAAGAAAACATAGAGAGACCCAGAGATCGGGAGTGTATTGTGACTTGTCAGATGTGAAGGGATAATAAGACACGTGCAACGAATATCCAAGAATATTCGGTGTTGATGTAGGCATAGAAAGAGAACCGTAACTGAAGGAAGACTTAACATCGAACTGTCCTGGACAGTCTTATTTAAGTCCAATAGCCCCTTCAGATGTAGTATTGCAACGGGCAGTTGGTGCCATGGGGCAAGCTACTACAAGGATTGTCTGTGTTCACCCCAAAATGGGGATTAATTGTGACACACAAGACATAAAAAATCGAATATTCACTGTTATAAGTTGTATAATTGGAAAATGTTTTTGTATGCTCATATATGTACTTTTATCTATTTGGGCATATGTGGGTGTGTATGCTTTTTTTTTGAGTGTAGTTTTATAAGCCACAATATTATTATTATTATTTATTTTTTCATATTGAGAAAGTTGGAGGATTGCTTTTTAAGAGACTTATGGAATGTGAGAGTTATCATTGACACTCATTAGCAAACTTGAAAACAAACTGCATGGTCTGGCATATGAAAGTGTTCCTCTGAAACTCTTTTTTAGTCTTTATTAAATCTCCAGTGACTAAAGCATTGCAACTTTTTTTGACTGCGACTTAATACAACCATTATTTGAAATCCTTCCTCTGTTTTACTCTCGAACCATTGCATAATACTCACCGATGATGGAGCCATGGTACTTGGAACCATAATTAATTGTAATACAAGATCACATTCTTTCCAAGAGAATGCATATTAGCCTCAGGTACAGACACCATTCTGTTGTATGAATATACAGTGCTTTTAGATATAAGAGAATGCACACAATTCGTGAAAGGAACCGTTTCTGTTAGAGAATTCTTCTTTCTCAGCGCAAAGGGAGATTATTGTGTTTTTGCTTAATTCATGCACAGAGAACGCGCCCAGTCAACAAGAAACGTGTTATATGATGGAGGGTTTCGCAGCTAAAGGAAATATTTATCCAGGCGGCTACCACATTAGAAACAGCTGACCCACTGTAGGTAAACCAAGTTCATTTCAACACTTACGTCATTACCGGGCCAGGTTTTGAGGTCAATTATCATAGCATCGGTATGCCATATGATTGTGGTGTCAGGATCTTTGGTGGAACTGACATTATGCATGGGGAGTTTTTTAAACTATTTTGGTTTAGTTTCAGATAATTTTACAATTTTCGATCACGTGGTGGTAATCATTTACGTCTTAGAACATCTAGACTTTGAGATTGAAGAATTAAATGTACAATTTGGAAGTCAACTTGAATAGAAAAGTTTACTAAATTAACATTTTAAGAAATATAGCTCCACAAGAGGTTGTCCACTTCGTTTCACAGTAAAAAAAACTTTACCAACATGCTATTCGTGGTAGGATGATGAGGTGGTTTTAATTTCTTTAAGATTTCAAAATTCACAAATTGTATAAAATAGAATCTGCGCTAGCTTGCCCTGTAAGCTTGACTAAGATTTTTTTTTTAATATATACTTTAATCTGTGGTCTTTTAAGCATTAATGTGTGAAGACTATGTAATAAAAAAAAAAGGGCAGGTTTTAAGATGTACTGAAGACGGTGCTTTCTTTGTTGTGATTTTTTAGTTGCCTAAAGCTCAGTTAGCAAAGGTGTCCATAAATATATCTGCTATGCTTCTTTCGAAAATTTAATATCATGCATATACATATACACATGGCCTCATTCCCCCATGTAAGGGGGGGTGGCCGAGCCAAGAAACGCGCATTCATCACGATCCACGCATACTTCAACCACTCTTCTTAGCTCCTTGAGGATAAAAGGCTGCCACGATTCTACCCTGCTTGGATTACCCACGAGGTAGGTGGGCAAGGATATTCTACAATGAGTTCGACAACCGCAGCTGGTTTGGCCCCACCGCTTCATACATGGCAGCTCCCATCACACCCGTCCATCACAGTTCGCTGAGCCAGCAGGTGCGAGAAACCCCTTTGGCCAGCGTCATATTTAATTTCATAGCCTGGTGAAAATGCCCTGTAGTTCTGACATTAAAAAATACCTAAAATTGGAAACCTTATTAGTGAAGTATTTTTTTTTTATTGCATTCGTATGTATAAAATATCACAGAAGTTTTTCATTTACACACTTGCAATTTCCATCCTATTCTCGAATAGATGTGTGTGAGTATTTATACACACACACACACACACACACACACACACACACACACACACACACACACACACACACACACACACACACACACACACACACACACACACACACACACACACAATCAATGGCTAGAATAGGTGGAAATGTCTTGGAATGGATAAAAACTTACTTAGAAGGAAGGGAACAGAGGGTTAGAGTAAGACACTCAGTGTCTGATTGGAGAAGAGTTAGTAGTGGAGTTCCACAGGGTTCAGTTTTAGGGCCACTTTTGTTCCTTGTATATGTAAATGACCTACCAGAGTCTGTAAATTCATTCATGAATATGTTTGCAGATGATGCAAAGATTGTGAAGAAAGTAAAAAACGAGAACAATGGTAGAGAACTTCAGGAGGATCTAAATAATCTGCATGAGTGGTCAGAAAAGTGGCTAATGAAATTCAATACCTCAAAATGTAAGGTAATGAGAATGGGTACAAGTGCAAGAAGGCCCAAGCTTGACTACTCGGTGGCTGGAGTACAACTTCAGGAGACAGAAAATGAGAGAGATCTAGGAGTAAACATATTGGCAGATTTGTCTCCAGAAATACATATAAATGGCGTAGTAAGGGCAGCATATGCATTCTTATCAAATGTAAGGGTAGCCTTCAGGCACATGGACAAGGAAATGTTCAGAAATATTTATGTAACCTATGTGAGGCCAAAACTCGAATATGCAGCCCCCTTCTGGAATCCGCACTTGAAAAAGCACATAGCTAAGCTTGAAAAAGTTCAAAGACATGCCACGAAACTGGTGCCAGAAATACGCAATCTCGGTTATGATGAGAGGCTGAGGGAATTAGACTTGCCATCACTCGAAGCTAGAAGAGTAAGGGGGGATATGGTGACAGTCTTTAAATTCCTTCATGGTTATGATAGAGTGGATAGGGATCGATATTTCGATATGGCTGGCTCTAGAACTAGAGGTCATAGTTTGAAGCTTCGGAAGAAAACTTGTTTGCAGGATGTAAGGAAATACTTTTTCAGTGTAAGAGTAGTTGATAATTGGAATTCGCTAAGCGAGGAGGTAGTTAATGCTACCTCAATCCATAGTTTTAAGGACAGGTATGATAAGTATCACTAAGTCTAAAAATGGAACCGATCAGGAGACGGGAAGATACGAGCTTTGGGCTCTTTCCCGTAAACACAATTAGGTAATCACAATTAGGTAATCACAGGCTAAAGAGAGCGGATGGAAGCATCACTGAGACGGATGAAGAGATCTGCAAAGAATTGAACAAGGAGTTTCAGTCAGTATTTACAGTAGAAAATACCCCACCCCCTCAGATTGCAGTGATAGAAGCTCAAGGGCCGGTATTAGAGAACATCAACCTTACAGCCACAGAGGTATGCAAAGCGCTGATGGATTTAGATGTTCATAAAGCTACAGGTCCCGATGACATATCCCCTCATGTGCTTAAAAAATGTGCAAACACAATATCAGTGGCACTAAGTATCATATTTAAGGAGTCACTGGAGTCGGGGGAAATTCCAAGATGCTGGAAACAAGCAAATGTGATACCTATCTTCAAAAAGGGAAGGAGGGATACGGCTCTGAACTATAGACCAGTTTCCTTGACCAGCATAGTTTGCAAAGTTATGGAGAAACTACTAAGGAAACATATCTCGCTTCACTTGGAATCCTTCAACTTTTTGTCAGTGAGGCAACATGGATTCAGAGAAGGTAGATCAACAGTAACAAACTTATTAGAATTTTATGATGAGGTAAGCCAAGTCTTACAGGAAAGAGAGGGCTGGGCAGATTGCATATTCCTAGACTTCCAGAAAGCGTTTGACACTGTTCCACATGGGAGACTTATTAGGAAGCTGCAATCAATGGCTAGAATAGGTGGAAATGTTTTGGAATGGATAAAAACTTACTTAGAAGGAAGGGAACAGAGGGTTAGAGTAAGACACTCAGTGTCTGAATGGAGAAGAGTTAGTAGTGGAGTTCCACAGGGTTCAGTTTTAGGGCCACTTTTGTTCCTTGTATATGTAAATGACCTACCAGAGTGTGTAAATTCATTCATGAATATGTTTGCAGATGATGCAAAGATTGTGAAGAAAGTAAAAAACGAGAACAATGGTAGAGAACTTCAGGAGGATCTAAATAATCTGCATGAGTGGTCAGAAATGTGGCTAATGAAATTCAATACTTCAAAATGTAAGGTAATGAGAATGGGTACAAGTGCAAGAAGGCCCAAGCTTGACTACTCGGTGGCTGGAGTACAACTTCAAGAGACAGAAAATGAGAGAGATCTAGGAGTAAACATACTGGCAGATTTGTCTCCAGAAATACATATAAATGGCATAGTAAGGGCAGCATATGCATTCTTATCAAATGTAAGGGTAGCCTTCAGGCACATGGACAAGGAAATGTTCAGAAATATTTATGTAACCTATGTGAGGCCAAAACTCGAATATGCAGCC
>JAXCGZ010003237.1:0-7500 GCA_037179515.1 Halocaridina rubra | reverse complement strand
CTTGTTGGTCTTGTTGTTCTTGTTCTTTGCTCTTTTTGTTCTTGTTCTTGTTGTTGTTGTTCTTGCTCTTGTTGTTGTTGTTGTTGTTGTTGTTGTTGTTCTCGTTCTCATTCTCGTTCTTGTTCTTGTTGCTGTTCTTGTTGTAATTAATACTTCAACCTTTGAGGGAGGAAGCCAGCTCAACTCAGTGCCGGACTGCCATTCTCAAGCCCGGAATAATGGAGACGGTTGTGCCAGGAAGGACGCCCCGATATAAAACTATACACAAACCAATAAAAGTCTAATAGAGGCTACTGTTATGCAGCGACTCCTATGAATATGGACAAAGTAGATAAAAAAGTTAATAATAATAATAATAATAATAATAATAATAATAATAATAATAATAATAATAATAATAATAATAATAATGATCATACATACATACATATACCTTGGCTGTTTCCCCCTTTAATTGGGGGGTAGCCGACATCAAGAAAGGAAAACAAATAGGGGGATTACTATGCTCTATGGGCAATGACGAGGGAGCTAGCGACCGTTCAGATGGCATTGCTGGAGTGCCACAGCCCATCCTCCCGGCTCTTCCACAACCTGTGTCGCTTCACAACTGCCAGCTCCTCCTACTGCCCCTACCACAGGGCTATCTCTGTAAGATGCAGCCCCGTGGTAACAGCAGATGCCCATCAGAGCCGAGTCACAATCGCTTGCCACTCATTCCTATTCCTAGCACGCTCGCTTGCTTCCCTCACATCCATCCTCCTATCATTCAGGGCTCTCCTTACTCCATCCATCCATCCAAAGCTAGGCCTCCCTCTAGCATTTCTCCCATCAACTCTCGCATTCATCACCTTTTTCAGCAGCCTTTCATCATCCATCCTTTCCACATGGCCAAACCATCTCAGAACATTCATATCTACTCTGGCTGCAATTTCTTTCCTCACACCCGTTCTTGCTCTCACCACTTCATTCCTAACCCTATCCAATCGAGATACACCAATCATACTCCTCAGGCATTTCATCTCAAACACATTTAGTTTCTGTCTCTCACTTACTTTCATTCCCCATAACTCTGATCCATACATCACAGTTGGCACAACCACTTTCTCATACAAAACTTTCTTAACATTCATTTCCAACCCTCTATTCTTCATCACTCCTTTCAATGCACCCAACACTTTACATCCTTCATTCACTCTGTGACACACATCTGCTTCCACTCCACCATTTGCAGCTATAACCGAGCCTAAATACTTAAACTGATTAACCTCCTCAAGTGTCTCTCCATTCAACATAACATTCAATCCAGCGCCATCCTCATTTCTTGTACACCTCATAACCTTACTCTTTCCCACATTCACTCGCAGCTTCCTTCTCTCACACACCATTCCGAATTCTGACACTAACTGACACAGCTTTTCCTCTGAATCTGCCACCACCACAGTATCATCTGCAAACAGCAACTGATTCAGCTCCCACTCGTTATCATCCCCATCTACCATTCTCAAACCTCGACCACGCACTCGCTCATTCACCTCTCTTACAACTTCATCAATATACAAATTGAACAGCCATGGTGACATCACACATCCCTGTCTCAGTCCCACACTCACTGGAAACCACTCACTCACTTCATTCCCTACCCTAACACAAGCTCTACTACCCTCATACAAACTCTTAACTGCATGCAACAATTTACCATTGATTCCATATAATCTCAAAACATTCCACATAGCCTCTCTATCAACTCTATCATATGCTTTCTCCAGATCCAAAAATGCAAAATACACATCCTTATCCTTTGCTAAATATTTCTCACATAACTGCCTAACTATAAAAATCTGATCTATGCAACCTCTACCTCTCCTAAAACCACTCTGCACTTCCGCGATCACATATTCTGTCTTATCCCTAATCCTATTAACCAGTATCCTACCATACACTTTTCCTACCACAGTCAACAAACTTATACCCCTAAAATTACTGCATTCATACATATCTCCCTTACCTTTGTATAGGGGCACTATACAGGCAATCACCCAATCCACTGGCACCAATGACAACATAAAGCATATATTAAACACTCTCACTATCCATTCCAATGCAGTCACACCCCCTTCTTTCAATATCTCCGCTCTCACACCATCCATTCCAGGTGCTTTACCTGCTTTCGCTTCATACAATGCCCTTTTCACCTCCTCTCTTGTAATCTCTCTCTCATTTTCATCTCCCATTACTGGCCCTTGAACCCCTCCCACTGCCACTATAGCTGCCTCTCTATCTTCCTCAACATTCAGCAAGCACTCAAAATATTCTGCCCATCTTCTCCTTGCATCGTTCCCTCTTAACATCTGTCCATTCACATCTTTCACTGTCTCTTCCATCCTCGATCCACCCTTCCTTGCTCTCTTCACTTCTTTCCAAAACTTCTTTTTATTCTCCTCATATGACCTACTAAAATCCTGTCCCCACCTAACATTTGCCAACCTCTTCTCTTCCTCTACCTTCCGCTTGGTTTCCACATTTTTCTCCCTATATCTTTCATACTTCTCCCTACTTTTACACTGCAGCCATTCCTCAAAAGCCCTCTTTTTCTCTTCCACCTTCATTTTCACCCCTTCATTCCACCACTCGCTGCCCCTCCTCATGCCACCTCCAACAAACCTCTTTCCACACACATCACTTGCATGTCCCACAAAACATTCTTTCATCAACCCCCATTCCTCCCCTAACTCCCCAACTTCTCTTTCTTTCACCCTGTCATATGCCACTCTCAACCTGTCCTGATATTCCTGTCTCTTCTCTGGCTTTTTCAACTCTTCCACCTTCACTATTTCCTTCTACATCCCCCACACTATTTCCCCACTCTTTTGCTACTACCACTTTTGCTTCAACCAAAAAATGATCAGACATCCCAGCAGCCACACCCCTGAATGCATGTACATCTTTCACTCTACCAACCATGCTCTCTGCTACCAACACATAAGCCATCAATGCCCTTTCTTTCACTCTTCCATTTGCCACTCTCATCCATGTATACTTATTTATTAACTTCTTCTTAAATAAACTATTACCTATCACCAACTCTTGCTCCACACACATATCTAACAGTCTCTCGCCACTCTCATTACCACCTGGTACCCCATACTTTCCTACAACACCTTCTATCTCTCCATCACCCACTCTGGCATTCAAGTCACCCAACACAACTACATAGTTCCTTCTACTCAGACCATCCACACATCTAGTTAACTCATTCCAGAATTCATCCCGCTCTTCCTCACTTCTCTCACATCCTGGCCCATACGCACTAACAAAAGCCCAACATTCCCTTCCTATCCTAGCCCTCACCCACATCAGCCTAGATGACACCTCTTTCCATTCCACTACCTGATTTACCATCCATTCACTCAGCAATAATGCCACACCTTCTCTCGCTCTCCCCCTTTCAACCCCAGACACCCTACCCGTCACATCACCAAATGCCACTTCTCCTTTTCCTTTCATCTTCGTCTCACACAATGCCAATACATCCATCCTCCTCTTACCCAACATATATCCAATCTCACATCTTTTGCTAAGCGAGGCGGTAGTTAATGCTAACTCAATCCATAACTTTAAGGACAAGTATGATAAGTATCACTAAGTACAAAATGGAACCGAGGAGACAGGAAGTTGCAAGCTTGAACTAGAAACCAGAATTTCTTAACAAGAAGACAACAAATATCTTAATGACAACCTGAATGAATCTAATATTAGTTCATTGCTCTCTTTTGAGAGAGACGAGATTGCAGCTTGGAATGTCCAGATTAAGGAAAATATTGAACAGTTTAGAAAAGAGTTCCAGGAGCTGAGTACGGAATATGATGCCATGAAAAATTCCTTTGCTGATGCACTAAAAGGGAATGTGGCAGTAAAAGAGGCTGTGAAGATGGTGGCACTGGAAAACATACCAACAGTTGACTATAAATCAACAGTAATAGAAAAAATGAAAGCCGTTGTGATGAAAAGGGCAATTCCACTGATTAAACAGGCACCTAATACAGAGAAGACAGTGGTAATCTCAGGCATAAGTAAATCCCAGGAGCCAACATGGCAGGGGAAACTTGAATAAAATAAAGCCAGGGTTGTAGACCTGATAAAAAAAAAAAAACTTTGAGTAGTTTGTGGTTCTTAGGATATTGTAAACATTCACCAACTAGGTAAATATTCTAGGGAAAGAAATTATAGACCAACAAAAGTAACCTTTGAGAGAGGGGACACATGTAGAGAAATACTGATGAGGGAAAGTCTAAAAGGCCTTCAAGAATTAGGAGAGGCACTGAGGATACGAGGAGGAACTATCCGAAAGGAAATGACATCAAAATGAATGAGCTTTTTGCAGTTATTGACTGGAGAACCTTATTTTACAACAAATCGGTACAAGAAACGTATGACATCTTTTGTGAGAAATATGGGAAGATGCTAGATTGCTGCATCCCTGTCACCAAAGTAAGTGTGATTCATGCCAGAGAGGAATGGTTTGATAATGAGTGTAAAAGAGCTAAGGAGTAGAGAGACAAATACTGGAAAAGGCATAGGAGGAGAAAAAACATAAATGCCTGGGAAACCTACAAAAGAGCAAGAAATTTTTACCTAAGTAAAAAAAAGAGAGTCAGAGAGAGACTATGAAAGAAAGTAAGAAACGAGTACAATGGAGAGAACTTCAAGAAGATCAAAATAATCTGCATGAGATATCAGAAAAGTGGATAATAATTCAATATTTCAAAATCTAATGCTGATGAGATTGGGTGCAATTGCAAGAAGGGATACTTAATAACAGGTGCAGAACTTCAAGAGACAGAGAATGAGAGAGGATTGGGAGTAAACATTATGGCAGAATTGTCTCCCGATATGCGTATAAATAGCATAGTAAGTGCTGGCATATGCCTTTTGAGCAAATATGAAAATAGCCTTTAGACATATAGACAAGGAAATATGCAGATATACTTATGAAACGTATGTGAGGCCAAGGTTGAATATCCATCACCCTTTTGGAATCCGCACTTGAAAAAGCATGTAAATAAACTGGAAAAGTTCAAAGATATGCTACGAAATTGATGCAAAACAATCACACTCTCAGTTATGAGGAGAGGTTGAGAGAAGTAGACTTAACATGACTCCAAGCTAGAAGAATGGAGGGGAAGAGCTTAACGGTTTTAGAATTCCTTCACGATTTTGACAGAGTGTATAGGGATCGATATTTTGATCTGGTTGGCTCTTGAACTAGAGGTCAAAGTTTGAATTTTCGTAAGAAAACTTCTTTGCAGGATGTAAGGAAGTACTTTTTTTAGTATAAGAATAGTTGATGATTAGAATCCACTAAGCGAGGAAGTAGTTACTGCTAACTGCTTTAATAGTTCTAAGGACAAATATGATAAGTATCATATACTATAAAAATGGAACCTACCAGGAGACGGGGAGTTACTAGCCTAGGACTCTTCCCCGTAGGCACAATAAGGTAAATGCAATTTTGTAATTTATATATATATATATATATATATATATATATATATATATATATATATATATATATATATATATATATATATATATATAATATATATATATATATATATATATATATATATATATATATATATATAATATATATATATATATATTAATTGGAGTGAGTCCTCATTGCTATATGAGAGTAATTGCCAATACAGGAGAAAGATACTTGAAGCAGCCATTATAGAAAAATCAGAAACCATAAATATATCAAATGTACAGTGGAGACCTGACGTTGTGGATGAAGCAATGTTAAAAGACCTCATTAAAAAGAGTAGGCCAAATGACCGTCCACCTGACCTGAGGTCTGAAGATATTCTCATCGTGGATCCTCCTGGCAACTGTCGCTAGCACCCCCCCCCCCATATTCTTTATGCTGAGCTTTGTATATATCGATTAATTTGTACCTGAAGAGGACTGAGTCCAGTCGTAATATATAGTACATCTTCACTTCCTTTTGCGTTTTATTATATATATATATATATATATATATATATATATATATATATATATATATATATATATATATATATATAATAAATTTTTTTTCTAAAGTCTTAAAAGCAGCTCGATGTTAAGTCATTCTTCAGATGTGCTTCTTTTCCTAGTGCCTGCATCTACTGCGGATATTCTTGAGTATTTGTTACACATCTCTCATTATCTCGTCTTACCTGACAAGTCACAACACTCCACATCTCTATTTTACTTTGCTCTCCTTCTAACCATTATTCGGTCTTCATTACTTTTATCATTCTTTCAGACTTACGTTTTACTGCTCATCATTTTCTTATTTCTGCCTTTTCCTTTAGCTCCTACTTATTTTTAAGTGCTTTCTCGGTGTCAGGGCCAGATTAGTTTTTTTTTTTTTTTTTTTTGCTCGTCTCGGTGTTACATTCGTAATATATATATATATATATATATATATATATATATATATATATATATATATATATATATATATATATATATATATATATATATATATATATATATATATATATATATATATATATATATATATATATATATATATATATATACACAAAAAATATGAACACGTAACACAGAAGAGTAGAGGTCAGGTACAATGGATCTTACGCCATGCTACCCAAGGAGAAGTTAAGAGGAGTGATCAGGTATATAATTAGTGAATGTAAGTTTTGGCTCGACCACCCTCTTTCTTAGGAATAATAATAATAATAATAATAATGCAGGAAACTGTAATCCTTAAGAGAATATGAAGATTGCCATGGTAGTCCATTGTCGGAAACCGATCTTCTAATAGATTTGACCAGAACAAAATTGTCTGTAAATCTAATAATATTAAATTGATGAGCTTAGTAACAGTTTTCATTTATACTTTTCTCCATTTTGAATGACAGTCAAAGATTTCATGAAGTCGATGACATTCATTCCAAAATAACGTAGTCGTAGTTCCTGAAATCTCCGTCCGCACATAGCATTTCTACAGTACAGGGTGTCCCACAAAGTCTGGGTATATAGGAAATTTCACTATGCAGACCTATTCAATCGAGTTCACCTGAATTTTGTAAAGCGCATCAAATTATGCGTTGAAAATGATGGAGATCATATTGAAAATATTATTTATTAACATTAGATTTAAATAAAATTGCTTTGTTTTAAAGTATGTTAATCTCCTGTGTACCCAGACGATGTCTGGGTACACAGGAGATTAACATACTTTTAAAACAAAACATTTTTATTTAAATCTAATGTCAATAAATAATATTTTCAATATGATTTCCATCATTTTCAACGCATAATTTGATGCGCTTTACAAAATTCAGGTGAACTCGATTGAATAGGTCTGCATAGTGAAATTTACTATGTACCCAGACTGTGTGGACACCCTTGAAATCTCATTCCCTTTTGATAGCTCTCCCACACTGTTATGTATAACTTTTGAGCTGTTTAATTCGTGCGCTTTGC
>JAXCGZ010003236.1:17500-19169 GCA_037179515.1 Halocaridina rubra | reverse complement strand
ATATTTGAATGGAAGGAAGGAAATCTGATATTTAGTATCAATGAAAGGCATCGGAGAAAACTCCTGAATATATGCAGGTCTTGAAGAAAGACTATGCATCACATATGATTCTTCCAAGACACATTAGAGGCTATCTGGATTCCTGATATGTTTATAGAATTAAGAGTTTCGGTAGTTTCGAAGACAATAGCGTTATCTGGAGGAGAAAAAGATAAAGAGATTGCCCGAAACTGTGTCTTGGAGGCATTAAATTTAACTAAATTTTGGGTGCCTTACCCAGATTCCCCCTTCAAATCGAACTTGAGATTAGAAGAAAGACTGGCACAAGACTCAATACGAGTAGCAGATGAAGGTTGTGAAGAAAGGCAGAGGAAAAATGAGGGTTAGAATCGTTGGCAATAGCGTGAAGAAGAGAGGAAGATGGTGATTGAAGAAGGTATTTGATGAAGAGAAGGAACAGAGCTGGTGAAACATTAGAGCACTATGGAACACCACTGGCAACAGGGAGTGGGCTATATATTAAATAGTCAACAACCACAGACATAAAAATATCAGAAAGAAAACTGGAAATCAGAGAACAGAGAGAAGAGGGTAATACCATAAGCATGGAGTTTGGCCAACAGAGCCTTGTGGCAGACTCTGTCAAAAGCCTTAGAGATATCAAGGGTGACGACTAAGGATTCCCCATAGTTTCTCAGAGAAGAAAGCCATACATGAATGAGATAGGTTTGGAGGCAGCCAGTGGATCTTACCTTGTGGAAGCCATAATGATGATTAGAGAAAAGCAAGTTAGATTCAAGAGATTTCAAGAAGTGAGAACAAAGCAAAGTTTCAAAAACTTTAGCGATAGAAGAGGTTAGGGCAATACGCCATTAGTTTGAAGGAATAGAGCAGTCACCATTATTTGCAACAGTCTGCACTAGAGCATGCTGCCAAGCTGAAGGATAGATGCTAGTTGAGAGAATGAGGTGAAAAAGACAGCAAAGGATTGGAGTCAGTTCATTTGCAAGATCCTTAAGAAACCTTGCAGTGATACCATCAAGGCCAGTTGGTTTGTTCGTCTTTAGCGAGCGTAAAAACTTATGAACTTTGATTGAAGAAAAAATAAGAGAGGACATAGGGTTAGAGAGGGGTAAAGTACAAGAAACATGTGAGTTTGAATTGCTTATGGAAAAATAGGCAGAAAATTGAGAGCCAAAGAGAGTAGCTTTGTCAGTAGGAGAGCAAGCTGTAGAACCAGAAGGAAGAATGAGAGTGGAAAGCTAGAGCTACAAATGTTCAAGGAGAGTTTTTTTTTTTTTTTAAAGGATGCTTCAGATAAATAAAAAGAAGAGGCTTCTTATGACAGTTATGCAAAATCCTTGGCCTGGATAGCCATGGAGCAAGCGTGGTCATGCAAAGGATTAGGGAAAAAACATTATTTCATAGAGGAGGAGATGATCGTTTCCATTCCCAAAGTTATGGTCTCGCTCATTTTTAGGGCTATCGGATCAAGGATGCTGGTCCGAAAGCAGTAGTCATGCAATGGAAAGTCTAGAAGAAAGTTATGCAATTCATCATGTTGGGTATGCTCAGAGTGACAAAAGCAGTGCTGAGTAGGAGGAACTGATGGAGAGGGAGCTAAAATGAATGAGATTGAGATCAAATAGAGGCGAGATTTGCCAAGAGG
>JAXCGZ010003236.1:7500-12500 GCA_037179515.1 Halocaridina rubra | reverse complement strand
TATATATATATATATATATATATATATATATATATATATATATATATATATATATATATATATATATATATATATATATATATATATATATATATATATATATATATATATATATATATATATATATATATATATATATATATATATATATATATATATATATATATATATATATATATATATATATATATATATATATATATATATACCCTTACTATAGACATCTCTCAGACAGTGGAGTCGTCACTGAGCTTTCTAGGTTATAAGACAAGAGAAACAACACTACCCTCTCCTCCTTGTCCCTTTGTGGATTTCGCTAGGACACCCAGTATGATCAAATATGGAGAGTTCAGCCAGTTTCTTTATGGTGGTTAGAGAAATTTGAAACGATATTCAAAATGACTCTGAATATATGAGTGTTAAAAAATGTTGTTCTCTACGTATGTAATGACGTATGTTATCAAGGGCACTGTTTGTGAATAAAAGGCATGAAATTAAAATAGCAAAAGTAAAACATGGCTGGGAAACCTCTTATTATTCAATTTTAGCTCTGTTTATTATGAAGACATAGAGATTTTTTTTAAGCTTCCTAGTTTATACTAGATATAGAATTTCATGTAGAAGATCAATAATTGTATTCTTGATTATGCAGCCCTAGATCTCTCAAGAAAAGCTTGCAGTGTATGACAAAAACACGAGAGGCAGATAGAGTGAATGTTCATTTAGTCGTTGTGCTTGCTGAAGTTTCTTAATCTTACTTCAAAATGAGACACCATGAAGCTCTTGATGGTTCAGAACACCATCAGTAACTTTTTCAATAAGGATAGAAGGATTAGCGATAGATAGAGAAAACTACACTTAAATTAATCATAAAACACAGAAGATTGATATATAGATGTAACATATGTAGTTTAAGTTGACCTAACTTTAAGAATAATTCGCTTATAATAATTTACACAAGAGGAAGTAACTTATTTAATTGATGTATATCATAACATGTAATATATTTCACATATGAAAGTATTATTTCATCGTCAAATACATCCATCTAAGAACATGGTTGTTATTTTTACAGTATCTTCCTTCAATTATATTATACAAATAGAAACGCCAAGATAATGCATAACGAAATTAGCACACAAATAATGTAAATATAATAAATGAGATATAATTTAGATAAATTACATATACCTTTATGAGCGGGACAGGGTGACAAGCCAAGAAGAAATAAGATAAAGCTGCCCTCATCGGGCCTGATGATGGATAGGTGAATGGATGATACGAGATGTGTAATGATGTCGGCAATGATAAAGAACCGTAACTGTGGGAAGACTTAACCTCCAACTGTCCTGGACGGTCCTACTTAAGTCCAAAATGCCTTTAGTTGTAGCATCACAATCGGTGGCTGGTGCCATAGGCCAACCTACTACATGGATGACAGAGATCATACAGTATGAATATAGCGCCAAATTCTAAGTTCTATAGGGTGTTTTTCGTATTAGTTATCTAAGTATATTACTTTCATTTATTATCCTCTTTTGCTGTAAACAAGAAACAAATTCCTATGAAATAATTGGAAAATTTCAAGTTCTTGACATACTCCTAGCTGCAGAGAATTAGTTTTGATGTGTTTTTCTTAGTTTGATGAAGTAAACAGAACTTCATAACTATTCTTTTTTTTTCTTTTGAGTGTGACACCGGGACAGGCTAGAAAGTTGCACTCATTTGGCCTGGGCTCCAGAAAAACATTGAGATGAAGAAAAAATTTATGCTTTGGATAAAAAAATAAGAGAACAATAAATGATAGGAAAAGGACATGCTGAAAGAATAGCTGAAGTTATTGACATCTAGATACATGTTAAGATTTAACCCTGAGAAGATGATAAATCAGCTTTTTGAAGTAAGATAGGCCATAATAACTAGGAAACAGAGTCTGGGGTGGAAGGGAATAACTGTCATTATACCAACCAATCTGCGTCTCTACAAAATGCCTATGAGAAAAGGTCTCGGTAGAAGGGGAGGGATTCAATTCGCCAACTAATCAGAGCAGCGATGTAAGAAGAAACGATAGAAAAGAGGAAGTGATGATACATTACAGAGAAGATTAGAAGTAGGACAAGGGTCAGTAATGAGTCTGATTGACTTAGATGCAACCTTATAAAGGAGATAAGTATAAGAAGAAAACCCCAAATGTGCGAGAAGTATTCTAAATAGGGAAGGGTAAAGCCTTTATAAATTTTAAGTAACTGAAAAGAGGAAAAGTATTGACGATACCGAATCAGAAACTTCAATTTTTCAAATGCAAATTTAGAGATTTGGATTATGTGATTTCTCCAAGACAAGATAGAGACTCACTGAATTTTAAATATATTAATAAAATTAAGAGGGGTAATGTCGTTTGCATTGAGGACAATAGGGATATCAGTGTCTTAGAGCATAGAATTTAATTAAATTTTGGGAGTCTCACTCCGATAACTTCTGTAAATCGTTTCTGATAGTTGATGAAGAGTGTCACTAGACTGATGAAGGTTGAGAAGAGAAGGTATAGGAAAATGAAGGGTAGAATTGTCGGCAAAGGTATGGAGAACAGAGGAAGATTGGGGCTGGAGAATATAGTTGGTGAAAAGAAGGAAATCATTAGGTGAAAGAATAGAGCCCTGTGGAACACCACTGGTTACTGGGATTGAGCTACATGTTTCGCCATCAGCAACCACAAATATAAAACGGTCAGAAAAAAACTGGAAATGAGATAAATGAGAAAAGAGGTAAAGCCATAAGCAGGATGTTTAGTCAACAGAGCATTGTGCCACACTCTGTCAAAAACCTTAGAAATATCAAGAATGACGACAAAGGATTTTCCATAATTCTTCAGAGGAAATGATCATACATGAGTGAGATAGTACAGGAGATCACCAGTGGAACTTGAACTGTGGAATCCTTAATGGTGATTGAAAATAGGCACTTTAATTTCAAGATGTTTCAAGAAGTATGACTTAAGCAAAGTTTTGAATACCTAAGCGATAGCAGTGGTTAAGACGTTTGGTTGAAAGTTAGAATATTAAGCATGATCACCCTTCTTATGAACAGGTTGGCCTAGTATATTTTCTTCTACTCTTCCTCCTACTTCTATTTGTTCTCGCTTTCTTTTATTATTTCCTATTTTATGTAGTCAACACATTACAAATTTATTTTCTCATCACACCCTTATACGCAACAACCACTGAAATTATCTGAATGAAAAGTAGATACAGGGAAAAAGAATGAGGCGAAAAATATGGCAAAAGCACGGGAGCCAATTCATATTCAAGCTCCTTAAGGATCCTTACTGGGATACCATCTGGTCCAGATGCCTTGTTCGTCTCTAGAGAGAAAAGAACCTTTTGGTCTTTTCCTAAATAAAGACTAGAGGAGGGTATTGAGTTAGAGAGGGACAGGGTAAGAGGGACAGGTGTGCTGGAATCGCTTACAGATAAGTTGGCAAAAAATGAAGAATTAAAGAAAGAATCTGAGCAGTGAAGAGACTGCTACCTGTTATAGAAGTTGAGCTAAATAGATAAGACGCAGAAGCGTGGTGCCATTGGGATAAGTAATCTCTGGCCTGAATAACTGTGAGCAGACACCGTCAAACCAAGAATTAGGGGGGGGGGGTTGTTAGAGGAGAAGATGAACGCCATCATTCTCGATGTTATGATCTCAGGAGCTTTTAGGACTACCTGATAAGCCCTGAGGGTTCGAAAGCAGTAGTCACACCATTTGAAATCAAAGACAAAGTTACACAATCATCATATTGGGTATACTCAAAGGGCCAAAGACGCCTCCGAGTAGAAGGAAGCGATCGAGGGGGAGCGAAAGTGGAAGAGACTTAGTACAAAGAGTGGTCAGTGCTACCTGGAACGGAATATACAGAACATAAATATTTTCATGGATTAGAAGATAATGATAGGTCAAGAGTTCTTACTGCATGGTCGTGGTAATCGGGAACAAAAGAAGGATGCTCCAGATAGTGAGTGACAGAGAAAGCAAGGGCCTCACTTCCTCTCACATTAGTATGAGAAGAATGCAGCCACTCACTGTGATGTACATTGAAGTCTCCAATATAGAGACCTTCAGCATGTTGGTGGGAAGATAGCAAGTACTCATGGCTAGAGGATAAATATTTAAAGAAGGTCACAAACTTAGTGGATTAGGAGAGCAGTAGTGGTAGTGAAGAGATAGATCTTCAGGCACAGAACATCAAAGTCAGGAGAATAAAGGTCCATTAGCCTTGCAATAGGAGTATTAGTGCTAAAGTATGCAAAGACCCCATCTTTGGAACGGAAGTGAGATAATAGAATATAGTGATAGATTTGATATAGTTTCAGAGCTAGTTTACATTCGTGTTGCAGATGGTAAATTCGTTTTTGATAATAAATGTTATCAACAAACATTTGGCGTGACTTTGGAAGATCCCTTGTAGCATCCATATATTGATCTTTATGTGGAATTTTTGAAAGAATGTCATCACACAATTGTCCCCGGAAATGTTTACTATGTCTACACTGATTTTAGCGTCCAGGAGTTAATGATTAGGTTGAAAAACTTTGTTCCCTCTATTAAATTCACTGTGGAGGCAGAATGATATGATGCTATATCTTAATATATTTATATATAGATAATTTTTATCGTAGAAGATTAGTATTTTTTGGAAGTCTGCAAATAATTAATGTTATATACATCATTACTCGATAAAATAAACCTCGTTTTTCTTATATTTATCTCTTTCATAGGGTTGAATCTAAAACAACCAGATTCATCTTTTATTCCTAATCTGGTTTCTCTTTCTCTACGATGTAAGATATCATTCCTTTCTCTCTTCTATGGTTACTACTTCCATCACTACTCTGATGAATTGGAGAAATGCATCCTTACTCTGCTGCCGAGGCTGAGTAATATTCTCCAAGATGCTTCATCTCACAGGTACTTTTCGGATATATGCAGCTCACTGATTTTTTAGTGCAATG
>JAXCGZ010003236.1:0-2500 GCA_037179515.1 Halocaridina rubra | reverse complement strand
AAACATGAATCATTTTTTACCCCGACCGGGACTCGAACCTAGGACTTATGATTACTAAGTCAAGGCGCTACCACTACACCACAGAAGGTTAAAAGGAACCCAACCTTATAGCTTATATCTGCTATACTTAGGAATGAACGCATTCTAACTGAATGCCACTATGTTCATATTACAGATTCCCCAACCTCACTCGTGGCTTCATTTTAGCATTTAATTCGATTCCCAATCTCATTCGGGCCATGAAATAACCAAATAGCACATTACATATGTGAAAACATGAATCATTTTTTTTACCCCGACCGGGACTCGAACCTAGGACTTATGATTACTAAGTCAAGGCGCTACCACTACACCACAGAAGGTTAAAAGGAACCCAACCTTATAGCTTATATCTGCTATACTTAGGAATGAACGCATTCTAACTGAATGCCACTATGTTCATATTACAGATTCCCCAACCTCACTCGTGGCTTCATTTTAGCATTTAATTCGATTCCCAATCTCATTCGGGCCATGAAATAACCAAATAGCACATTACATATGTGAAAACATGAATCATTTTTTACCCCGACCGGGACTCGAACCTAGGACTTATGATTACTAAGTCAAGGCGCTACCACTACACCACAGAAGGTTAAAAGGAACCCAATCTTATAGCTTATATCTGCTATACTTAGGAATGAACGCATTCTAACTGAATGCCACTATGTTCATATTACAGATTCCCCAACCTCACTCGTGGCTTCATTTTAGCATTTAATTCGATTCCCAATCTCATTCGGGCCATGAAATAACCAAATAGCACATTACATATGTGAAAACATGAATCATTTTTTACCCCGACCGGGACTCGAACCTAGGACTTATGATTACTAAGTCAAGGCGCTACCACTACACCACAGAAGGTTAAAAGGAACCCAACCTTATAGCTTATATCTGCTATACTTAGGAATGAACGCATTCTAACTGAATGCCACTATGTTCATATTACAGATTCCCCAACCTCACTCGTGGCTTCATTTTAGCATTTAATTCGATTCCCAATCTCATTCGGGCCATGAAATAACCAAATAGCACATTACATATGTGAAAACATGAATCATTTTTTTTTTACCTCTACCGGGACTCGAAACTAGGACTTATGATTACTAAGTCAAGGCGCTACCACTACACCACAGAAGGTTAAAAGGAACCCAACCTTATAGCTTATATCTGCTATACTTAGGAATGAACGCATTCTAACTGAATGCCACTATGTTCATATTACAGATTCCCCAACCTCACTCGTGGCTTCATTTTAGCATTTAATTCGATTCCCAATCTCATTCGGGCCATGAAATAACCAAATAGCACATTACATATGTGAAAACATGAATCATTTTTTACCCCGACCGGGACTCGAACCTAGGACTTATGATTACTAAGTCAAGGCGCTACCACTACACCACAGAAGGTTAAAAGAAACCCAACCTTATAGCTTATATCTGCTATACTTAGGAATGAATGCATTCTAACTGAATGCCACTATGTTCATATTACAGATTCCCCAACCTCACTCGTGGCTTCATTTTAGCATTTAATTCGATTCCCAATCTCATTCGGGCCATGAAATAACCAAATAGCACATTACATATGTGAAAACATGAATCATTTTTTTTTTACCTCGACCGGGACTCGAAACTAGGACTTATGATTACTAAGTCAAGGCGCTACCACTACACCACAGAAGGTTAAAAGGAACCCAACCTTATAGCTTATATCTGCTATACTTAGGAATGAACGCATTCTAACTGAATGCCACTATGTTCATATTACAGATTCCCCAACCTCACTCGTGGCTTCATTTTAGCATTTAATTCGATTCCCAATCTCATTCGGGCCATGAAATAACCAAATAGCACATTACATATGTGAAAACATGAATCATTTTTTACCCCGACCGGGACTCGAACCTAGGACTTATGATTACTAAGTCAAGGCGCTACCACTACACCACAGAAGGTTAAAAGGAACACAACCTTATAGCTTATATCTGCTATACTTAGGAATGAACGCAGTCTAACTGAATGCCACTATGTTCATATTACAGATTTCCCAACCTCACTCGTGGCTACATTTTAGCATTTAATTCGATTCCCAATCTCATTCGGGCCATGAAATAACCAAATAGCACATAACATATGTGAAAACATGAATCATTTTTTACCCCGACCGGGACTCGAACCTAGGACTTATGATTACTAAGTCAAGGCGCTACCACTACACCACAGAAGGTTAAAAGGAACCCAACCTTATAGCTTATATCTGCTATACTTAGGAATGAACGCAGTCTAACTGAATGCCACTATGTTCATATTACAGATTCCCCAACCTCACTCGTGGCTTCATTTTAGCATTTAATTCGATTCCCAATCTCATTCGGGCCATGAAATAACCAAATAGCACATTACATATGTGAAAACATGAATCATTTTTTACCCCGACCGGGACTCGAACCTAG
>JAXCGZ010003235.1:0-19194 GCA_037179515.1 Halocaridina rubra | reverse complement strand
CATTCGGGCAATGATATAACCAATTAAGCACATTACATATGTGAAAACATGAATCATTTTTTTACCCCGGCCGGGACTCGAACCTAGGACTTATGATTACTAAGTCAAGGCGCTACCACTACACCACAGAAGGTTAAAAGGAATCCAACCTTATAGCTTATATCTGCTATACTAAGGAATGAACGCATTCTAACTGAATGCCACTATGTTCATATTACAGATTCCCCAACCTCACTCGTGGCTTCATTTTAGCATTTAATTCAATTCCCAATCTCATTCGGGCAATGATATAACCAATTAAGCACATTACATATGTGAAAACATGAATCATTTTTTTACCCCGGCCGGGACTCGAACCTAGGACTTATGATTACTAAGTCAAGGCGCTACCACTACACCACAGAAGGTTAAAAGGAATCCAACCTTATAGCTTATATCTGCTATACTAAGGAATGAACGCATTCTAACTGAATGCCACTATGTTCATATTACAGATTCCCCAACCTCACTCGTGGCTTCATTTTAGCATTTAATTCAATTCCCAATCTCATTCGGGCAATGATATAACCAATTAAGCACATTACATATGTGAAAACATGAATCATTTTTTTACCCCGGCCGGGACTCGAACCTAGGACTTATGATTACTAAGTCAAGGCGCTACCACTACACCACAGAAGGTTAAAAGGAATCCAACCTTATAGCTTATATCTGCTATACTAAGGAATGAACGCATTCTAACTGAATGCCACTATGTTCATATTACAGATTCCCCAACCTCACTCGTGGCTTCATTTTAGCATTTAATTCAATTCCCAATCTCATTCGGGCAATGATATAACCAATTAAGCACATTACATATGTGAAAACATGAATCATTTTTTTTACCCCGGCCGGGACTCGAACCTAGGACTTATGATTACTAAGTCAAGGCGCTACCACTACACCACAGAAGGTTAAAAGGAATCCAACCTTATAGCTTATATCTGCTATACTAAGGAATGAACGCATTCTAACTGAATGCCACTATGTTCATATTACAGATTCCCCAACCTCACTCGTGGCTTCATTTTAGCATTTAATTCAATTCCCAATCTCATTCGGGCAATGATATAACCAATTAAGCACATTACATATGTGAAAACATGAATCATTTTTTTACCCCGGCCGGGACTCGAACCTAGGACTTATGATTACTAAGTCAAGGCGCTACCACTACACCACGGAAGGTTAAAAGGAATCCAACCTTATAGCTTATATCTGCTATACTAAGGAATGAACGCATTCTAACTGAATGCCACTATGTTCATATTACAGATTCCCCAACCTCACTCGTGGCTTCATTTTAGCATTTAATTCAATTCCCAATCTCATTCGGGCAATGATATAACCAATTAAGCACATTACATATGTGAAAACATGAATCATTTTTTTTTTTTTTTTTTACCCCGGCCGGGACTCGAACCTAGGACTTATGATTACTAAGTCAAGGCGCTACCACTACACCACAGAAGGTTAAAAGGAATCCAACCTTATAGCTTATATCTGCTATACTAAGGAATGAACGCATTCTAACTGAATGCCACTATGTTCATATTACAGATTCCCCAACCTCACTCGTGGCTTCATTTTAGCATTTAATTCAATTCCCAATCTCATTCGGGCAATGATATAACCAATTAAGCACATTACATATGTGAAAACATGAATCATTTTTTTACCCCGGCCGGGACTTGAACCTAGGACTTATGATTACTAAGTCAAGGCGCTACCACTACACCACAGAAGGTTAAAAGGAATCCAACCTTATAGCTTATATCTGCTATACTAAGGAATGAACGCATTCTAACTGAATGCCACTATGTTCATATTACAGATTCCCCAACCTCACTCGTGGCTTCATTTTAGCATTTAATTCAATTCCCAATCTCATTCAGGCAATGATATAACCAATTAAGCACATTACATATGTGAAAACATGAATCATTTTTTTACCCCGGCCGGGACTCGAACCTAGGACTTATGATTACTAAGTCAAGGCGCTACCACTACACCACAGAAGGTTAAAAGGAATCCAACCTTATAGCTTATATCTGCTATACTAAGGAATGAACGCATTCTAACTGAATGCCACTATGTTCATATTACAGATTCCCCAACCTCACTCGTGGCTTCATTTTAGCATTTAATTCAATTCCCAATCTCATTCGGGCAATGATATAACCAATTAAGCACATTACATATGTGAAAACATGAATCATTTTTTTACCCCGGCCGGGACTCGAACCTAGGACTTATGATTACTAAGTCAAGGCGCTACCACTACACCACAGAAGGTTAAAAGGAATCCAACCTTATAGCTTATATCTGCTATACTAAGGAATGAACGCATTCTAACTGAATGCCACTATGTTCATATTACAGATTACCCAACCTCACTCGTGGCTTCATTTTAGCATTTAATTCAATTCCCAATCTCATTCGGGCAATGATATAACCAATTAAGCACATTACATATGTGAAAACATGAATCATTTTGTTTACCCCGGCCGGGACTCGAACCTAGGACATATGATTACTATATGTAATGTGCTTAATTGGTTATATCATTGCCCGAATGAGATTGGGAATTGAATTAAATGCTAAAATGAAGCCACGAGTGAGGTTGGGGAATCTGTAATATGAACATAGTGGCATTCAGTTAGAATGCGTTCATTCCTTAGTATAGCAGATATAAGCTATAAGGTTGGATTCCTTTTAACCTTCTGTGGTGTAGTGGTAGCGCCTTGACTTAGTAATCATAAGTCCTAGGTTCGAGTCCCGGCCGGGGTAAAAAAATGATTCATGTTTTCACATATGTAATGTGCTTAATTGGTTATATCATTGCCCGAATGAGATTGGGAATTGAATTAAATGCTAAAATGAAGCCACGAGTGAGGTTGGGGAATCTGTAATATGAACATAGTGGCATTCAGTTAGAATGCGTTCATTCCTTAGTATAGCAGATATAAGCTATAAGGTTGGATTCCTTTTAACCTTCTGTGGTGTAGTGGTAGCGCCTTGACTTAGTAATCATAAGTCCTAGGTTCGAGTCCCGGCCGGGGTAAAAAAAATGATTCATGTTTTCACATATGTAATGTGCTTAATTGGTTATATCATTGCCCGAATGAGATTGGGAATTGAATTAAATGCTAAAATGAAGCCACGAGTGAGGTTGGGGAATCTGTAATATGAACATAGTGGCATTCAGTTAGAATGCGTTCATTCCTTAGTATAGCAGATATAAGCTATAAGGTTGGATTCCTTTTAACCTTCTGTGGTGTAGTGGTAGCGCCTTGACTTAGTAATCATAAGTCCTAGGTTCGAGTCCCGGCCGGGGTAAAAAAAATGATTCATGTTTTCACATATGTAATGTGCTTAATTGGTTATATCATTGCCCGAATGAGATTGGGAATTGAATTAAATGCTAAAATGAAGCCACGAGTGAGGTTGGGGAATCTGTAATATGAACATAGTGGCATTCAGTTAGAATGCGTTCATTCCTTAGTATAGCAGATATAAGCTATAAGGTTGGATTCCTTTTAACCTTCTGTGGTGTAGTGGTAGCGCCTTGACTTAGTAATCATAAGTCCTAGGTTCGAGTCCCGGCCGGGGTAAAAAAATGATTCATGTTTTCACATATGTAATGTGCTTAATTGGTTATATCTTTGCCCGAATGAGATTGGGAATTGAATTAAATGCTAAAATGAAGCCACAAGTGAGGTTGGGGAATCTGTAATATGAACATAGTGGCATTCAGTTAGAATGCGTTCATTCCTTAGTATAGCAGATATAAGCTATAAGGTTGGATTCCTTTTAACCTTCTGTGGTGTAGTGGTAGCGCCTTGACTTAGTAATCATAAGTCCTAGGTTCGAGTCCCGGCCGGGGTAAAAAAATGATTCATGTTTTCACATATGTAATGTGCTTAATTGGTTATATCATTGCCCGAATGAGATTGGGAATTGAATTAAATGCTAAAATGAAGCCACGAGTGAGGTTGGGGAATCTGTAATATGAACATAGTGGCATTCAGTTAGAATGCGTTCATTCCTTAGTATAGCAGATATAAGCTATAAGGTTGGATTCCTTTTAACCTTCTGTGGTGTAGTGGTAGCGCCTTGACTTAGTAATCATAATAATAATAATAATCTTTATTTCCATTTCAATACAATGGGTATTCGTCAGCCAGGGCAAGCCCCAACCCCCCACTGTGGTGTCCAAACACAGCAGTTCCTGCCAGTAAACAGCTTAAACTCTCGGTCTTGGACGGGAACCGATCTTTCGACCTCGTGAATGCGAAGCCAGCGCGTTACCACTGTACTAGGTTAGAGTCCCGGCCGGGGTAAAAAAAAAAAAAAAATGATTCATATATATATATATATATATATATATATATATATATATATATATATATATATATATATATATATATATATATATATATTTTCTTTGAGACACCCTCATATCATACAAAATAATGGTATCTGAATACCCTTTTTATAAAACATGAAAAATAGCAAATATCAGAAATTAGTTAAAGAATAAAAAACAAAAAAATTAGATGTAGACTGAGAGCTTTGTCAACCGTCGGGAGGTATTTTGGTCGACTGTAGTGTATATTTCGAAAGAGGAAGTTCGTTATCTTGTTTTGATCCAGAAGTAACTTTCTAGCTCTTAAAACTGCTAAAGTTTCATTGTGTTGAACAAAGGATGAATTGATGCTATTCCTGTTCGTTTTGTGGAATATAACGGTTAAGCTGATGTATTGTGGACATGCTGAAGACCAGTGGCTTTCATTTATATAGCAATTAGTCAGTTCAGCTTTGTACCTTGTACAATGCATACTGCATAGTCTCTGAATTACAATCCTACAATCGTTTAAGTCAGTGACCATTACCCATTAAATACTTGGCTCAGCTTTGAATTTTCCTTACTCATTTCTAAGTAATTCAAACAGTATTGAGATGGTTTGGACACATGGAAAGAATGAGTTATGAACGAATAACAAGCAGAATAAGGAGTGCAGAAGTTGCTGGAGTAAGGCCAGAAGGAAGACCTAAAATGAAATGGATGAAAGGGAGGAAAAAAATACTGCAAGCACGTGGTATGTCAGTGGAGCAGGGAAGAGAGAGTGCAGAGCTATGAGAGAGTGGAGAAAGACTGTGTATAGGTAAAGGTGTCCAAAGAGATTTCTCGCACTTACTAGCACAGTTAACTGTGATGGGTGGGTGTGAGGGGTTTTCATGTATGGAAGTTTTCCCAACAAAACCCTCTCATGTGAAATTAATGTGCACTAATCCCCTTGTTCCGCCCCACTGAGTCGATTCTACGAGACAAAGTGGAAGACGGAGGTGGTAAACTTAACTCCCGTCCAGGAAAAAGAAGAAAATGTAGAGTATAAAAAATAAAAAAAATAATATCTTTAGAAGATACAAAGTGCTCAACTTTGTTAAATGGACCCCCCTCAAAAAAAAAAAGAAAAAGTAAATATTAGGATAGATATCATATATTTGTTATATTAACAATGTGAATAATAAGAGGTACAGTCCAGAAGTATATCATAATAGTAACTCCATTAGTAGTTTAGCTTACAACATCAAAGGACTTTGTCAGTGTGAGTGTTACAATGCTTTCGTATATAACAGTACTTAGACCACACGTAAAAAAACCAAGCCTGAATTCGGTAACCATTGCCAGCCTAGCAAATGCTAAATGAAATGAATGGATGTTCTCACATCAGCAAAGCCAATGTTCAAGTAGCCATTGAAAAACACTTGTATATTAGAAAGCATTTTTGCTATAGGAATACGCTACATATTGAAATATTAAAAGCAAGAGTCACACAGGTGTCAAAGGGAAAAATACAAAATAATTGAGATATGACTGATTGATTTTGTCTCTTTCCCTCTTCCTATATAAAAAATATTTACTTCACGGGTAACCTCTCACTTTGGGCTCAGTTTTACACGGGATGACTTTAATTAAATTTGTACAGATTATATTGGATTTCATTGACTGGGGAATTCTGGTTGGCTGTAAAGGCAGGATCAAAATCCAGCCGGCAGATGCCCAAATTAAAAAGAGATAACATCTGTGAGCGATAGATAGAACTAAAATGTACAGTGAGGTTGTTTTTTTTTTTTTGCAAGGAAAAGGGGTCTGGGGTTGGGCGGGTTAAACCAAAGAGGATGGTGGAGGTTTAAGAGATAGTCGGAGGTTGGATCCACAACTCACCCTATTTCCTGTCATCACATTCATCTGTAGTATATCATCACTATGGTCATTTTCACCACCGCCTTCGTCTGCCTAAGTAAGATTGAAGACAGTGAAGAGTTTTTTAATAGGTTGCGTTCGAAATTGAATCACCTTCAAAACATCAGCTTCAGCTCTCACATTATCCTTTTATTTTTGTTAAAATTTCTACTGATGCGACTAAATACACACCCAATACCATATTCATACAAGAAAATGAAGGAAATTGAAGAACCCAACCTTTTCTAGCTCGAAGAGGTTTCCAACATGGCTATTCACAATTATAGTTCTTTGTCTTGGACACAAAATGGATAACCTTTGGATCCGCGAATTTCTTAAAAAAGATTCTTTCTTTTATTTATTATCTAAGTCTAGATACTATGCATTATCTACTCTACTGTGAGATTTCGTCCTACGGAGGCAAAGCAGTGAGCCTTTATTAGCGCTCATATCTAACTAATACTAACAGGTCTAAAAAAATCAATGGTCATTATAAAGAAAATTTTGCCCGAAACAAATGCTATTTCTTAGTCAAAGCAACTTTATTTTTCTTTTACTTACGACACCTTCTACCTTTCTGAGAGTGGTAAGTTTCCATCCACATTGGGGTACAGGTAATACATGCAATATACTAGACCATTTCATACCTGGTTATCATCATCGTTACTAAGACATAATTACTGTGCCAAGGCGATATCAACTACACCACTGAGGGTCTAAGAAAGAACAAACCTTACAGCTTAACTGCTATACTTAGGTTCGAGTCCCGGTCAGGGGTAAAATATGATTTATGTTTGCACATATGGCAATGTGTTTATTTGATTATTATTAATACCTACATAGCTGGGATTTGAATTAAATGCAAAACACGAAACCACGAGTGAGGTTAGGAGAAGCTGCAATATGAACAAAAAGGCATTCAGATAGCATGAGTTCATTCGTAGTATAGCAGTTAAGCTGTAAGGTTTGTTTCTTTTTTAGACCTTCAGTGGTGTAGTTTATAGCGCTTTGGCACAGTAATTATGTGTCTTAGGTTTGAGTCCCGGTTAGGGGTAAAATATGATTCGTGTCTTCACATATGGTAATGTGTTTATTTGACCATTATTAATATCTATACAGCTGGGATTTAAATAAAATGCAAAAAACGAAACAACGAAAGAGGTTAGAGAAGCCGTAATATGAACAGAAAGGCATATAGATACAATGCATTCATTCCTAGTATAGCAGTTAAGCTGTAATATTTGTTTCTCTTTTAGACCTTCACTGGTGTAGTTGATAGTGCCTTGGCACAGTAATTATGTGTCTTAGGTTTGAGTCCCGGTCAAGGATAAAATATGATTCATGTTTTCACATATGGTAATGTGTTTATTTGATTATATATATATATATATATATATATATATATATATATATATATATATATATATATATATATATATATATATATGTGTGTGTGTGTGTGTGTGTGTGTGTGTGTGTGTGTGTGTGTGTGTGTGTGTGTGTGTGTGTGTGTGTGTGTGTGTGTGTGTGTGTGTGTGTGTGTGTGTTATATGGGAGGAATGAAATTTCTGGATATTTATTTATGTTATTTAAGCAACAAAGAAGACTGTAAATATTACACAAGGTTGCAGGACACATCGCATTCCAGTGCAAAAGGTACTTCATTGCTGAAAACATTTCTGGAAAAGAAATTTGTCATCTCTTTGGGAGAAAAATCTCTATCATTCCCTTCATCAAGGATATATGGAATAATGTGTCCTGGAACATTATGTAATACTTACATTCCTATCTGATGCTTAACTTCCCACATATATATGTGCATATACTTTCCAGTATATAATCATCTTCAGAGGTAAATGATTTGCAATACAGAATGAAGCAGTGTATATATATATATATATATATATATATATATATATATATATATATATATATATATATATATATATATATATATATATATATATATAGGTGCATTAAAAGAAAAATAACTATAAACAACTGTGATCAGGTAAACATGAAAGGGAATATTAATGGATTACAATGGATGTTGGGCTATGTAAAACAATGTGTCATATCTAAAAATAGGTACTTAATGCACATTAATGCATTTAAAAGGATTACCAGGTAGGTAGGTAGGTAAGATATGGGAATAAGAACTTTTGGACATGTTTATAGCCAAAACAGTTAACAAAGTAAATATTTCTTTAAACTTACAAAAAAATAATATTCATTATTATTATTATTATTATTATTATTATTATTATTATTATTATTATTATTATTATTATTATTACTATTGTAGTCACCGTGACTCAAGCGGTAGCGTCAGGTCGAGGGTTCGCGCCCCGTCACGGTCTGAGGTTAGCAAGGGCATGCACTCAGGGTAAGGATTACATCTGCCAAAACAAGTCCTTTGCAAGAAGGCAACCGTCCTAGCCCTTAGTAGAAAAGGAAGTCCGTGACGTAAAACCGGAACGAATATTATTATTATTATTATTATTATTATTATTATTATTATTATTATTATTATTATTATTATTATTATTATTATTATTATTATTATTATTATTATTATTATTTTTACTATTATTATTATTATTATTATTATTATTATTATTATTATTATTATTATTATTATTATTATTATTATAAAAAGAGGTGATTTTTGGTTTATAGCTACTTAACCAATTGCATGCAGTCAGAAAAAAAAAATAGGCTCAGTACTTGGACCTTTAATATCCTATATATTTGAAAAATATTTAAATTATTGAGCAAAACACCATGAATTTCCAGTTTGTAAATGACGCCCACTTTCTTCTCTTATAAAATATAGAATATCTTGATCTTTTAATCTGAGAAATGGAATCCGCAATTGAAGAGTAATATACAATTTTGCAAAAAACGGATAAAGAGTAAATTCAAAAATCTTCATTCATACGTATTGGCTCAAGAACTTATTGAATAATAATACTAATAATAATAATAATAATAATAATAATAATAATAATAATAATAATAATAATAATAATAATAATAATAATAATAATAATAATAATAATAATAATAATAATAATAACTTTTTATATTGTACGTAAAATATCATTGAATATATAGGAGGATATTTCATATTATTATTACTGAAATACTTCATATTCAGGAGGATATAAAATATCATTATTATTATTATTATTATTATTATTATTATTATTATTATTATTATTATTATTATTATTATTATTATTATTATTATTATTATTATTATTATTATTATTATTATTATTATTATTATTATTAATTAAGTACTATTTTAGAAACTGCCGAATAATTAAAGGCCCTTCGTGTTTATAAATGCAGAGAAAATTTATCATTCAATTTAGAAAATGAAAACCGCACACTTTCATATATAAAGAGAAAAGTTAAAATAATTCTACACCTCTGCACCAAAATGGGTGCCGTATGGTGACATAAAGGGCCCTGATAGTTACCAGAAACTTTAACACTATTTTAAAGGAACCGTAACAATGAAAAGAATCTTTAACACTATTACAAAAGATAACCCCTTCACAGATTAGAAATTGTTATATCATTATAAGAGGGAACCGTGTAGTCTCCGTGGCAAAATGGTAGCGTCTGCGACTCTGAGGCGGCAGGTCGAGGGCTCGCGCCCCGTCACGGACTGAGGTTAGTAAGGGCATACACTCAGGGTAACGATTACATCTGCCAAAACAAGTCCTTCGTAAGAAGGCAACCGTCCTAGCCCTTAGTAGAAAAGGGAGTTCGTGACGTAAAACCGAATCCATCCATCATCCATTATAAGAGGGAACCGTGCTAGTGATAAAAAACTGTAACACTGTAACGGAAAATAAAGCCCTACCATTAATCAGAAATTGTAACACAATTTCAAAAGACAGCACTGCCACAGATAAGATATTGCAACACTGTTAAAAAAGAATTTCCGGCAATGAACTCTATATGTTACACTATTACGAAAGATGGCCCTGAAACACATCTAAAACAGTCACTATAAAAAGAGAGCCCTGACAATGATCCAATTATGTGAGACGATTATAAAAGAAAGTCCTACACGGGTCATAATTTGTAACACTATTAAAATCAAAAGCCCTGACCTGATCTAAACTGTGACACTTCTACGAAGTGCAGCCCTGCCCCTTTTTACAAACTGTAATACTATCACAAAAGAGAACTCTGCCTTTGATCGAATAATGTAACACTTTTACAAGGAGAACCCTGCAACTCTCCAGAAACTGCAACGATATTAAAAAGACAGCCCAGCCACTGATCAAAAACTGTAAAACTGTATTAAAAGGGGAGAGTAATACTGATCAGAAATTGTAAAACTATTACAAAAAGACAGCTCTGGCACTGGTTAGAAACAGTAGCACTGTTTTGAAAGGAAATAGTGCCAGTAATGAGAAATGTAAAATTGTAACAAACGAGCCCAGCCACTGATCAGTATCAGTAATACTAATACAAATAAAATCTTGCCATTAATCTGAAACTGTAACCAATACAACCGAGACCATGGCATTGTCAGAAAACGTGACATTAATTTACAAGACATAAAAACACGTAGTATAAGAAAAGGGTGCGGAGAGTCCTTGCCTTTATAACGTGGGAGGTGACCAGAAGACACAGTCTTACCATAAGGTATCCATGAGATGTATAAATAGTATATAAGATACCAGTATGCCTTGTTATAAATAGTATAAGGTTACTGTAAGTTTCATGATGGCTATTTATTTTTAGTCTTCTTATGTCCTTCGTGTGAGGAGGAGGAGGAGGAGGAGGAGGAGGAGGAGGAGGAGGAGAAAGAGAAAGAGAGAAAGAGAAAAAGAGAAAGAGTAAGAGAAGGAGGAGAAGGAGAAGAAGAAGAAGAAGAAGAAGAAGAAGAAGAAGAAGAAGAAGAAGAAGAAGAAGAAGAAGAAGAAGAAGAAGAAGAAGAAGAAGAAGAAGAAGAAGAAGAAGAAGCTCTAAGATACTGCTGGACACTTGCCAAGTCATGTAATTTTGTGGCTTTTAGAGAGACTGTAATTTTCAAAGCCATAACAGTTATAGTCTTTCCAGTTAATTACTTTTAAGTGTCCTCTTCATCTTCCTTTCCTTATTATTATTATTATTATTATTATTATTATTATTATTATTATTATTATTATTATTATTATTATTATTATTATTATTATTATTATTATTATTATTAGTAGTAGTAGTAGTAGTAGTATCAATAGTAAAACAACCATAAAAACCACAATAATAATAATAATAATAATAATAATAATAATAATAATAATAATAATAATTAAATAATAATAATAATAATCAATCTATCTATCTATCTATCTATAAGCCATTTTTCCCTAATAAGGCCTAATAAGGGGAATGGCTAAGTCAAGGTAAAATACCCAGACTCTTTGGGAAGAGAAAATACAGAGAAGGGAATTCCCAGTCCTCTCGCTCCGCCCCACTTAATCGACTCTTACGACAAGCAAGGGAACACAGAGGAAATATTTTTGCCCCCCTCCCTCAGAAGAATTACATATATACGTAGTATAATACGAAATATTATTATTATTATTATTATTATTATTATTATTATTATTATTATTATTATTATTATTATTATTATTATTATTATTATTATTAGCGCTGTTAGTGAATTACGTGACAACTACACACTACCAATAACCTAATATAGAGAACAATATTCTATATTCAAAAGGAATGGTAATTGTAACTAACAAAATCTGAATTCCAGTTGATAATTTATACCAGAATTAAAGGCACAAAAATGGTATAATTGAAGAATCTTAACAATAAATTGTCATTCATGAAGTGAACAAAAAAACTACAAGATGAGAGTTATTAATGAGTGTGAGACCAGGACGGGCAAAAAATATTGGCCTAATCGTGCCCAGGCACTAAGAAACACTGACAAGAAGTAAATATCAGCTTAAGAACAAGGCAGAAATAAGCAATACAAAAAGGATAGGCTGAAAGAATAGTCAAAGCAATGAAGACCTAGAGATATGGCAGGATTAAGCCCTGAGGTGACGATAGATCTTTTATATATGTATATATATATATATATATATATATATATATATATATATATATATATATATATATATATATATATATATATATATATATATATATATATATATATATATATATAAATGGTTATAAGAAACCGAGGAGACAGAAGTAGGTCGAGAGTTCCAGAGGCTGGGAGTTGAAGGAAAGAAGCAGTCACAGCATCGACCACTCCGCGAGTTACAAATTTCCATAGCCACTCATATATGGATATAAACACCGAGAAGGGTCTAAATAAACCTCTGCATTATGTGCTATTCATTACTAGCATAATATTGATAAATAATCTGAAATTTATATATGATCTGATATTACTTCTAAAAGCCACGGCTTCCGTTCCTAAAGATAAAAGATCTCTGAGAATAGGTCTAGTGGCTCTGAGACATACCAAGGCAATGAAAACTCAAATTACTATAGAGGATATTATTTCATATTATTAAAGGTGAAAACAGTACTAATTGCTCCGTAACTTGTTATTCAGCTGCTGTCAACACTAAAAAAAACTAAAAAGAACAAAAGAGATATCAAATGATGTTCCATTAATGATAACCTTCACGTTGACAGAGAGAATAATTATCCTTCAACTACAGTGATTATGAATGATACAGACCGGTGAAGCCAAAGAACAGGCCATAGGTAGAATTAAGATTCACTAACAGAAACAACTACGAAGACACACATACATACACGCAACAAACACATACACCATGGCTAAAAATACACTAGATACCCTATTTTGAAGAAAGAATGCATGAAGCTTTGTCAGAATCAGCTGCACATGACTCAGAGATGTGCGCGCGCGCGTGTGTGTGTGTGTGTGTGAAAGATTATTTTATTATTTTATTAATTTATTGCGCCAAGGCGTCAGACATTACATGAGTTCATACAATTAATGCTTCAAATGGATACAAAACCAAGAATTGAACATGGTTTACAGGGAGGTGTACATATTGATAAAATATTGCTGCATACTAACACACAACTCACAGTATGGCAGCACAGAGTACATTATATGCAAAAGTAAAGCTCAGAGAAACGCAGAATGCACAAACAGAATTATACAGCAACATACAGAAAATATATGTATAATTCAATATAATTAATGGCCACCATGTGTGTGTGTGTGTGTGTGTGTGTGTGTGTGTGTGTGTGTGTGTGTGAGAGAGAGAGAGAGAGAGAGAGAGAGAGAGAGAGAGAGAGAGAGAGAGAGAGAGAGAGAGAGAGAGAGAGAGAGAGAGAGAGAGAGAAAGATAGATAGGTAGACAGATAAAAAGAGAGATGGATAGATATTTAGATTGAGATTGAGAGAGAGTGAAATGTGATGTATTTAATATTCAACAAGGCCTCTGGCTAGACTCTGAGACACTGGTGCCAGCAGGAAGAGGAGGAAAAACTCCAAAGGTGTTCGGGTGGGGCGGGTGGGGGGGGGGGGGGATGGAAGGCAATATCTGGGAAGCGGGAATAAGTAAGGGCTGATGTGTGTGTGGGTACGTTCATGCATATGTGTGTGTGTGTGTGTGTGTGTGTGTGTGTGTGTGCGTGCGAGTAAGAGAAGAGAGAGAGAGAGAGGAGAGAGAGAGAGAGAGAGAGAGAGAGAGAGAGAGAGAGAGAGAGAGAGAGAGAGAGAGAGAGAGAGAGAGAGGAGAGAGAGAGAGAGAGAGAGAGAGAGAGAGAGAGAGAGAGAGAGAGAGAGATCATCATAATCTGTAAATAGATCAGACTGATTTAATCTGACTTTATACACTTAAAATATTCATATTATACGAAATTTTTTTTTTGAATTTTATTCCCCAGAGAGAGTCACTGAAGCATTTTAGCGACGCTGGAGATTTCATTTACATCAAAACATTTGCAGAAGTATCTTGTATATAATTTGCATTTTACTTTATGTGAAATTTCACAAGATCGTGAGTTTACGCATGGGCTATTTCCACGGAAGGCAAGTTTTTCTGTATGTATGTATGTATGGTATGCACGCATGTATGTATGTATATATGTATGTATGGACGGATGGATGGATGGATGCATATACGTACGTACGCATGCATGTATGTATGTATGTATGTATGTATGTATATATGCATGTATGTATGTACGTATGTATATCTATATATTCATTTATTAATATACTATTTATTAATAAAATTAAAATTTTCATTTTGTGAGATATAAAAATGTTTACACTGCAGAATTTTTTTTATTAATTTTTGCACCAAGCTATCGAAAAATGATGCCCATTCTAATGAATAACAGTGGCGGCGGTCATTCATGATGATGATGATTTATTTTGTGTGTATGGATTCGGTTTTACGTCACGAACTCCCTTTTCTACTAAGGGCTAGGACAGTTGCCTTCTTGCGAAGGACTTATTTTGGCAGATGTAATCGTTACCCTGAGTGTATGCCCTTACTAACTTGAAAAGAATGCCATATATACTGAACCAAAAGGATTATAGTGCATCGTTCCTACTGAACCAATTCCATCTTTTTCAACCGAAAGGAAGACGGTTAATATTTTTCCTTTAACTACAGAAGCAACAAGTATTTACCAAACATTTAAGAAGTTTTGCTCTGCCAAAACTACTCTGGACATGATAATATTATACACTGTACAGGGTGTCCACAAAGTCTGGGTACATAGGAAATATCACTATACAGACCTATTCAATCGAGTTCACCTGAATTTTGTAAAGCGCATCAAATTATGCATTGAAAATGATGGAAATCATATTGAAAATATTATTTAACATTAGATTTAAATAAAATTGTTTTGTTTTAAAAGTATGTGTTAATCTCGTGTGTATCCAGACAAAGTCTGGGTACACAGGAGATTAACACATACTTTTAAAACAAAACAATTTTATTTAAATCTAATGTTAATAAATAATATTTTCAATATGATTGCCATCATTTTCAATGCATGATTTGATACGCTTTACACAATTCAGGTGAACTCGATTGAATAGGTCTGCATAGTGAAATTTCCTATGTACCCAGACTTTGTGGACACCCTGTATAATAGAGTATACATCAGGCATTACTTTAGCAATATCATAATCATGTTGTTTAGCGACGCAAATTTAATTTCAAAATTATTTATGCTCTCAACAATAGACATGGAAGAAAGTTACGCGCGCACACACACATGTACATTATCAGGTCTTAATATAAAGAATTAATGACTAATATTTGTATTTGAAGACCGTACATATTAATAATAAAAAAAAAAAAAACAGTAATTGAAAAAACTCAAAATGAACTTCTGTATTATACGCTGTACATTACTAGCATAAAATGTTCCGGTTTTACGTCACGGACTCCCTTTTCAACCAAGGGCTAGGACGGTTGCCTTCTTGCGAAGGACTTGTTTTGGCAAATGTAAACGCTATCCTGAGTGCATGCCATTGCTAACCTCAGACCGTGACGGGGCGCGAACCCTCGACCTGATGCCTCAGAGTCGTGGACGCTACCGCTTGAGCCACGGTGACTACACATTACCAGCATAATGTTAATAAATAATCAGCAATTCATATATACTTTCTCTTTATTTTTACAAGACACTGTCTTCATTCATAATGGTAAAGAGACTTTTGATAATAGATGTAGTGGCTCAGGGTAATACCAAGACATTATCTGTGAGGTCAAAGCTTAGCGATGCAGTACTTTATATTCTCAAAAATTTACATACGACAAAGAAGAAAAAAGTTAAATATAAAGGTCCTGAACTGTGAAACCTGAGTTAGGGAAAAAGACTTAAGAAACTAAAACTACCACTACTTGAAGATAATGAAAAAAGACGGGAATATGGTTTCAATTTATTTATTCCTTCCTCCGTGGTACTGAAAAAATTATCATGGGCGGATTTTGATAAGGAAACCTCAAAAATTGAATATTAGAGTTTGTGCATGAGGAAGTGATAAACTGAATTTTCTAAGCAACAAATTGTGATAAAAAAATTTCACTTTCCTTTTTTTTAAGGATTGTGATACCAGAACAGGCAAAAAAAAATAAAGCTGCCCTCATCAGGCATGGGCACGAAGAAAACATAAAGTAAGGAGGAGAAGAGATGGGGAGTGCTGTGACTTGTCAGATGTGAAGGGATAATAAGAGATGTGTAACGAAAATCCAAGAATATTCGGTGTTGAAGTAGGCACAGAAAAAGAACCGTAACTGAAGAAAGACTTAACATTGAACAGTCCTGGACAGTACTATTTAAAAGACCCCTCAGCATAAGAATATATAAGAATACTGATCAGAAAATGGAAAGTTAGGAACATAATGTTCCCACTCTTGAACACAAAATAACTACTTCTCAATGCAGTTTAAGAACGTGTTTATACTAGCTCAAGTGCTTGGAGTTACTCACTTGTTATCTTGAAAATTTTCAATCTCATTGTCGAACAATGTGTCACCATCCAAATTAAAATGGTAAAAACGATCAATGATCATCTGTGTATAGCAATACTAAATCAGAAGACTCAAACACTGATCAATGTACATTTAAAATAGTAAATGCCAGGAAAACACACACACCCACACACACACACACACACACACACATATATATATATATATATATATATATATATATATATATATATATATATATATATATATATATATATATATATATATATATATATATATATATATATATATAATTTCCGGTAAGTTGACAAGGACAACCAAAGGCGAGAAGATTCTACTGCCTATTATTTATCCCCAAAAATTTCTGGCGTAGAAAGGATCTTTACGAGACACCTTTGGGGAGTTGAACAAATAACCTCTTGGGTGCGAAAAGGCGCCATATCCACTGAAGCTACGTTAAAGATACGACCATACTGTACGCTATTTGCTTGGACAGTAAAGAGCGAAACAGATTTAGGAACTCACAACCATTAGCAAATGCTACCCTCTAAGCAAATCGTATCTAGTGTGGCCGTACCATAACTTTGGGCTATTACTAAAAACTCCGTTAATACAGTATTAAGCAATAAAATTTTTAGTGATGTGATAAGCACATATGAAGATCACTACATAGAAGGACTGAATTCTAAAATGTCTTAACTTGATTAAGCCTGACATAAAAAAAAATATAAATTAATAACTTTTTTAAATATGGCAACCTGCTATAGCATAACAACTTATGGACACGCCATACAATTCGTTCCAAGCTGCTACTACTACTACTACTACCAATAATAACAATAATAATAATAATAATAATAATAATAATAATAATAATAATAATAATAATGACAATAATAATAATAATAATAATAATAATAATAATAATAATAATAATAATAATAATAATAATAATAATAAGAAACGAAAGTAATAGGTTCCATCTAAGTGAATATCCTCTTTCTATCTCTCTCTCTGTATATATAAATGCGCGCATACACACACACACACATACACACACACACACACACACACACACACACACACACACACACACACACACACACGCACACACACACACACACACACACACACACACACACACACACACACACACACACACACACACGCACACACACACACACACACACACACACACACACACACACACATATATATATATATATATATATATATATATATATATATATATATATATATATATATATATATATATATATATATATATATATATATATATTATATATATATATATACACGTGCTCATATATATAACATCAATACTTCGTTGCAAGGGAGTTTATCGCAATTTTCATTCCTACAGTCTTAATTATTTTAAAACAGGGTCCCATAATATAAAAGCTGAAAGCAGAGGAGGAGTCACATCAGTAATATAATTTCACATCACCTCATCAGCTTTTCCAAACCCCGTTTCTATGGAAACCACAGGTAAGATTGGTGATTACACCTGAAAGAAACATGTTTTGTTGGATGATTTCATATGTTTTCATTTGGTATCCTATTTCTCTTTACTGAAAGGATTTCTTTTTTTAAAATTCTATTTATAAAACTCATAATGTTTGTAAACCCGCTTTGAAGAGTTGAAGTCAATATAATGCTGTTGTTAGAATTTCACCAACTTCTATTTTTAGTGTTTTAATATTTACAACCTAATGTTATTCCTCACTTTTCTCTGATTTACTTATTCCAACTAGTAGTTCCAGTTTTACACCACAGACTCCCTTTTCAACTAAGGGCTAGGACGGTTGCCTTCTTGCGAAGGGCTTGTTTTGGCAGATGTAATCGTTACCCTGAGTGCATGCCCTTGCTAACCTCAGTGACGGGGCGCGAACCCTCGACCTGACGCCTCAGAGTCGCGGACGCTACCGCTTGGACCACGGTGACTACTCCTTATTCCATCTTGCGGTAATTTTAAATAAAAGAAAATAATCTTAATAATATTATAATTTGCGAATCATGTTTGTGATTTCCTATATGTTGGTCATATTTCACATTCATATATGTGTAAAAGATAAGGATCTTTTTTTTTTAATTTCTATCAAACATCTGTCAAAATTTTTCGACAAGAATTTTTTTTCCTATAGTATCTTATTGCTAGAAAAATATGGTAATATATAAGAACATTATGAAAAACGTAAAAATATCTACTAGCAGCAGATGTATATAGAAAAAAAAAATACAAAAAATATTATGGCACTAACATTCATTCAAAAATGTTGGAAAAAATACAGAAAATATTATGGCACTAACATTCATTCAAAAATGTTGGGGACATAGGAGTCTAGTCTCCAAAATGACATTATGAATCTTGTTCAACTAATGCGGACATATTGTTCCAGT
>JAXCGZ010003234.1:7500-19223 GCA_037179515.1 Halocaridina rubra | reverse complement strand
AAAATACGATTCCGCTATCAGCGTTTCGGACAAAGGCTTCCACCATTTTCCATTGTCTCGCCTCACTCGTTCAGTCTAACTCACGTGTGCGCCATTCACGTTGTGTTTATTAATACGTTTTGCTTGTGATTTTTTTACTCGCATATTTTACCCTTTGCAATGCCTCCCAAGCATCCTTCATCTTCTAAGGCTTCTTGTAGTGAGCCTAAACGGAAAAGGAAAATTTTAACTATAACAGATAAGATAAGTTTACCTATCACGTACATATAAATTTACGTTGCATGCTGTTATTTATAAAGAAAAGGGTGATTTTTTAACAGTGCCGGGAGTGTTTATACAGTAAACGTTAAAATAATTGTAAAATACCTATGTACATGAGTATGTCATGTAAATTTATGCTTGCATGCTGCTATTTATGAAGTAAAGGGTGGTTTGTTAACAGTACAGGGAGGGTTTATACAGTTTATATGGTGTAAACGTAAAAATAAATTAAAATATCTATGTACATATAGGCTGATCCTACTCCGCGATTTTCCTGTCTCGCGCAGGGTCCCGGAACCGAACCTTCACGATAATTGAAGGAACACTGTACATGGGAAACTTAAATGAAATATATATATTCTCTACACGCTATTTCCCTGATGATATTATATCGAAAGTTTATTTGCTGTTTGTTCTTAATGTTTTTTTTCAATCTTCATTATATCACATCCATAAAAATATACGCTTGCTCGCTGTTATTAACAAAGTAAAGGGTGGTTTGTTATCAGTGCTGGGAGGGTTTATACAGTAAAGGTAAAAATAAATGTAAAATACATATAATATATATGGTGCTCCTACTTCGCGATTTTTCACCTATCGCGGTGGGTCCCGGAGCCGAACCCCCGCAATAAATGATTGAGTACTTTATATATATATATATATATATATATATATATATATATATATATATATATATATATATATATATATATATATATATATATATATATATATATATAGTGATCCCTCTTTACCGTGGGGGTTCGGGTCCGGGACCGACCGCAATAGGTGAATTTCTGTGAAGTAGGATCACCCTATATGTGGAGGATTTCCTGTGTGTTAGTACCCTTCGATCTTATAACCCCCTAAATTCGGAAATCCTGACATGGCTTCAGTTGAGGCCTACCAAGATCTCAAAATTAAATCCTCTACCAATAAAATACAATTAATATTACATGCATAGACATACATGCAAATATTTTATAAGGGGGTTTATGAACTGCTGATATGTGAATATTTAAATAAACTCTCCACACCTTAAATTAAAACTTCCTCATACAGAATAATAAATTTTCTAACATACATTCTACCTACGAGTGTTCAATTAAATGAGCTCATTCTGTCCCTCACATGTAGTTATAAATATTGTTAAAAATACAATGAATCTGTACTCATCTATCCGGATACCCTGATGTCGTCAGCAATCACGGGACTCCGAATCTTCTTCTGATCCACATATCTCTATTACGTTTTCTACTTGAGTGTCTCGTAACGCCTCACGAGAGCAACAAAAATTAAACTTATAAGTACTGTCAATAAACACAGTAAAAATGAGTGCCTCGTAGCATCTCACGACAGCAACTAACTTTTTGTAATAAAGTCTTACAAAACTCCTCTCGCTTTTTAGGGGTCCTTGATACTAGGACTAACCTGAGTTATGACTTGTTTACAACGGTTCTTTGTTCAACGAGGCGATGCAATAAGCGTTATTAAGGAGGTGAAGGGTTAATGGCTAAAATCAATTAGCGACTAACATTCCTTTCTCCAAGTCTTCTACAGCCAGCCTCCATAATAATCTACACATTATACATACGAATATACGTGTATACATGATAGAAATTAATAAGTACACATACTAAGTCAAAAAGTATACATTCATGCACTTACGTTACAATAAACGAACCTATATGCAAAACAACACTTACATAATGTACGTAGAAATAAACTGTCTTGAAATATATTCAAGACATCCTGGGCCCCTCCAAAAAGGGAAAAATGGGGGGTCTCCCCTATCAGTACTACAATTTATCATCTATGATTAAGCGTGCCCACAATTCTTTAACCCTTTGGGCAGCTTGATGTTCAGATCTTTCATAATTTGATGATTCCTCTTCGTATACTTCTGACAACAGATATTCCCATGAGAGCTTTTCAGACCAAGCTCTCTGAATAGGAATTTTTCCTCTTCTTATTAAGGGTGATATTAGACCTAAGGGGTCCAAAAATATACCCACCAGTGACAGAAGATTATGTTTGGTCAACACATCTTCTCTAGCCTTCAGACCCTCCAAAGACAACTTGTCTGTATTAACATTCCAGATTAAACTAAAGCTTGTTTCTTTAGGAGATCTAGATTTTTCAGAAAGGCGCTGCTCCAGTACCCTTTGAAGTCTTGCATTGTTGGAATTCAATGCTTGCAGTGATATTTTGGCCTTTTCCCACTCTACATCTGCAGCATTGCATATATCAAACTGTTTCTATTCACTGGTACAAGCATCCAACAAATTACCCACATGAACATTCTCCAATATTTCCTCCAACTGTTCTATTAGAGACTTCATTTGTCCAAAGGCACTCTGAAAATTGTGTAGGAGAGGAGTGTGGATAGGCTTCAAGGGAACAGAATCTGTAAAACTTCTAAGTGTAGTTTTATCTTCGTAATGCACTTCTTGCTTTACTCCAATACTCTCTGGCTCCCACAACTTATTAACATGCTCTATGGCCTTCTCAATCAACCACTTATTAACAGGCTCTATGGCCTCTTCACTCAATAATTTATTAACAGGCTCTATGGCCTCTTCACTCAACGACTTATTAACAGGCTCTTGGCCTCTTCACTCAACAACTTGTTAACTGGCTTTTTGGCCTCATCAATCAACTCTTGTGTTGTATTAGGCAATAACTGTGTTCCTACTCGCATAACAAGTTGGTTTTGTACACTACTGGATCCATGTTGAGTATCACGAGGAATATGGCCATACAACATGACACCACCTGGTGTTTCCATCAAAGTATAGACATCCCACTTGTTAATACCACTAACAAACTGACTAAAATGTAAGGCACCAATAACAATGCCAATCTTCTCCAGTACATCACTATAAATATCTTCATCAGCCAACTTGTGACCATTAGACTTTAACACATTTGCAGCCTTTGCTAGTCCTGGAGTGTGGATGCTAATTACCATGTCATCAACTACGAGTAATTTAACTTTGGCTCTTCTTTTCCCCAATTTGATAACTACATTTACGACAGGAAAACTTCCTTTCTTCGTCTCAGAACGAAATGCATCAATACCAAGAGACATTTCATCTACTGGGCTTAATTTAAACCTTTCAGCCAATTCCCTAGTTATAAAGGAACACTGGGAAGCTGTATCAAAGAATGACCTAGTATTTACCCAAAGATTTCCCTTTGAGCTGCTTATTTTTCCACTTGCAGTAGGCAGAGCACATGAAGGTAAACACGGCTTCACCATTTGCCTTTGTACTGCCTTCATAGTCATCACACCAACATGTTTCATGTCCTATTCTGAGTCAGAATGTTCTTGCTCATTGCTTGACTCATCTATATTTGAACCATTTTCTGACTGTTCATTCAGAAATGTAGGTTCTTCAAACCTTCTACGAAATTTTGACTCGTGTTCATAACACAAGGCTGCATGATGACCATTTTTCTTACACTTCTTACAGTTTAACTGAGTGTAACATTCATTTGCATAATGCCCTGACTGAGTACATCTCAGACATTTGTTATTGTTCCTCAATTTGTCTCTGCGTTCGTTTATACTAACTACTTTATTACACTGTTCAGACTTATGACCTTGCCAACCACAGAATACACATTCTGTTTTACTATTTACTACCTTTGCTAGCACCATAACTACTCACATTCTTTTTATAGGACTGAGTCTAATCTCTTTGGGAGGTTTGAGTCTCTTCCTTTGTGTTACCTTTAGTGTTGTTGCCTTCTATATGATATACATATTTTCCCAGTTCCTTCAAGAGGGTTTCAAATGTAGGATATGTTGCGTCTAATTTCATGCTAATCCAGTTCTCTACATATTCTGGCAATTTCATTATCACGAGTTCTGAAAACACCCAATCAGTGTTCTTCATGTCTCTATAATTTTTCAGACTTCGAGTAATGGCTTCTACTTCCCGCTTGAACTTAAAAAGTGATGAATAATTAGAAGAGGGAGTTGGTATTTTTACCAATTTCCTTATTAAATTCGTATAATCCTGTCCTTGCTGGCATAAACAGCTTGTAGCTGTTGAATGCATTCATCATAACTCTCACTACCAACAGGATATCCCTTTATGGTGTCTTTTGCATCTCCTTTAAGGGCATTTCTTAAGATGGTAAACTTTGTCATAGTTGCCATAGAAGTACTATGTACTAAACTATCAAACGTATCCCAAAACTCGTGCCATTCATCATAGTTTCCAGAGAACTGTGGTATTTTTACTTCAGGAAATTTAGGTGTGGGCTGCCCACTGGGGAGGCTTGAACTCTCGGAACTAGGAGCTCTAGTACTCTTCATAGTTCCTAACATACGAATCCATTCTAGGACAGCTAAGCTAATATTATTTACTGTTTCAGCTAGATTGTCATGTTCTGTATCCTCCTCTTCAGAATCCCTTTTAAGGGGCTTGTACTCGATATATTCTTCATATTTCCTATCATATCTTCCAAATCTTTCTGTTAGCGTATGATGACATCTTTCTAAATAATTAACAACAAGTGTCTCATCATCTTTGGCAAGTTCTGTTTGACACTGAACACAATCACGTTGAACCAATTCCCGAAGGCGTTTTAATGCCTCAGGTTTAACCGACATATTGAGAAAGCAAATAGAACATAAAACAACAAACAAACAGTTGATACAATTTTATCATCAAGGAATCCACGATCTTCTTTATGCATCCACAATGCAACAAACAATCACTCTGTGAAGAGTATCAAAGGACAATCTTCCAAAATTTCAAGATAATAACACAGTTATTTAATTCCGTCAATTATGACGCCAATCCTCAAAGTGTAAAACACTTTTCATCAATTAAACGACACTGTTAAGTCAGCAGCAGTAAATGGAAAATGTAATGGAAACCACACTGTTCCTCTAATAAACGACACTGTGCACCTAGCAGTAGGTGGGTCACTACCTTCTGTTTATTTACGTAAACAAAGGAATCAATACGATATTCTAGACATCGTTAAATGGGAAATATGTAAACACACAAACCCCTAAAAACCACTGTTCACCCAGCCGAAATTGGGTACGAATATCCAAATTACTTAATGGACGCTCAACTACGAAAGTATATTTCGTTTCCACATAGAGAGAAACACTTTATCCACGCGGGAAAAAGATAATCATATTTATTTCAACAACAACTTTAACTTCAAAGCTATATTCGCAATATTCATGCAAATCATGCAATGCTCCTCCCTTTTTTCTCACTGAAATAAGGACAATTTTAACCGTAGAGTTTAACACTATCTTCTTACAAGGCGGGAGTTTATCTAGAATGTACACTATTTTTACCATTACCACACCAATTCTCATCCGGTTCGAAGGACCAAAAGCTGTGGAGGATTTCCTGTGTGTTATTAACCTTCGATCTTATAACCCCCTAAATTCGGAAATCCTGACACGGCTTCAGTAGAGGCCTACCACGATCTCAAATTTAAATCCTCTACCAATAAAATATAATTAAATTACATGCATAGACATACATGCAAATATTTTATAAGGGGGTTTATGAACTGCTGACATGTGAATATTTAAATAAACTCTCCTCACCTTAAATTAAAACTTCCTCATACAGAATAATAAATTTTCTAACATACATTCTACCTATGAGTGTTCAATTAAATGAGCTCATTCTGTCCCTCACACGTAGTTATAAATATTGTTAAAAATAAAATGAATCTGTACTCATCTATTCGGATACCCTGATGTCGTCAGCAATCACGGGACTCCGAATCTTTTTCTGATCCACATATCTCTATTAAGTTTTCTACTTGAGTGCCTCGTAGCATCTCACGACAGCAAATAACTTTTTGTAATAAAGTCTTACAAAACTCTCGCTTTTTAGGGGTCCTTGATACTAGGACTAACCTGAGTTATGACTTGTTTACAACGGTTCTTTGTTCAACGAGGCGAAGCAATAAGCGTTATCAAGGAGGTGAAGGGTTAATGGCTAAAATCCATTAGCGACTAACATTCCTTTCTCCAAGTATTCTACAGCCAGCCTCCATAATAAACTACACTTTATACATACGAATATACGTGTATACATGATAGAAATTAATAAGTACACATACTAAGTCAAAAAGTATACATTCATGCACTTACGTTACAATAAACGAAACTATATGCAAAACAACACTTACATAATGTACGTAGAAATAAACTGTCTTGAAATATATTCAAGGCATCATATGTACATAGGTATTTTACATTTACTTTACATTTACTGTACAAACCCTCCCTGTTCTGTTAACAAACCACCCTTTACTTAATTAATAACAGCATGCAAGCGCAAATTTATAAGAAAGTGATAGGTAAACTTACCATGAATGAGTTGGTAATGACATGGCATCGTTGAGAAGATTGCAGAAGGTCACCAAACGAACCATATTATCATCATGTTCTTGTCAGAGCTGTTGGAGTGCTGTCACGTGTTCATACAGGGCTGCCAGACGTTCAAGTGTAAGGCCAGGGTCTTCGATTTCCTCGTGGTTCAGTTACGAAGTGAATTGAATATACAGTACGTAGGAAAACCCTTGATCATTTTGAAAAATATGGCAGTGGAGAGGCCAAGTATTCCTATCAGTGATGTTTTGAAATACAGAATACTTTGGACTTTGTACAAACTGGTCTCAATTCAGGTCAGTCTTCAGAAACTAATTGTGTTCCTTCTCCTTCTATGATGGAGGTGGATGGCATTGAAAACTGTGAAAATGACACTAATGCTCCCCCAGTAGAGGAAATCTCTTTTAAATCACACGATAAAAAAGATATGCAGAAGCCGCTTGAAATTAAAGAGGAGTCTGTTAAGGCAAAGGAAACGATACTGATGCTCCCCCAGTAGAGGAAATCTCTTGTAACTCACACGTTAAAGAAGATCTGCAAGAGCCGCTTTAAATTAAAGAGGGGCCTTTTGAGGCATAGGAGACTGTTATCGAAAGAACCCAACCCCTGAAGCATAACATATTAATAAGTGCCCCGTCACGGACTGAGGTTAGTAAGGGCATACACTCAGGGTAACGATTATATCTGCCAAAACAAGTCCTTCGCAAGAAGGCAACCGTCCTAGCCCTTAGTTGAAAAGGGAGTTCGTGACATAAAACCAAAACAAACAAACAAGCACAACGCAAACTGCACACATGTCAGTTAGACTGAACGAGTGAGGCGAGACAATGGAAAATGGTGGGAGAACCAAATTTCAATCAAAACGCCAATCAGACCCCATGATACAGAGTATGCAGAAAAACAATTCTGTGATTCGTCGTCTCTCACCCTTTCAGCCAATAGCATTCCATGAACTATCTCACGCAGATGCAAGCCTTTGCGTTTTCCAAGATGCCAATACAGTGTATGCTATCGTACAGTATTTCACATGGTGCAATACTGTGACTGAATATGTTTATATATATGTTTTTTACTATTTTTTACTGTTTTATTACTCTTAGGCTAGGAAATACTTATTTATCAATATGTACTAGCTCACGTAGGTGCGACCCTTTTCGTTTTCTGAAACGCTGATACCGGTATCGTATTTTACAAGGTGCAATACTGAGAATTTTTACTGTTTTATTATTCTACGGCTAAGAAATAAATTTTTTTATCAATAAAATAATGAAGCTACTGGAAATTTTAATATATATGCTAGCTCACGTAGGTGTGACCCTTTGGGTTTTCCGAAACGATGATACCGGTATCGTACTTTCTATGGTGCAGAGTTACATGTTAAAATTTATGTTTTTTTAATATTTCTTACTGTTTTATTATTTTTAGGCTTGGAAATAAATTTTTGTATCAATAAAATGATGAAAATTTTTGTTTTCAATAAAATAATGAAAATACTGAAAAATTTTATTTTTTTAATATTTTTGCATATACCCAGATAAAAAAAACCGCGATGCACTAAATTCACAATACGTGAACCACGTTATAGCGAGGGATTACTGTAATATATATATATATATATATATATATATATATATACATATATATATATATATATATATATATATATATATATATATATATATATATATTTATATTTTATTTTTATTTATTTATTTTTTTTTTTTTTTGACAACAGGCCTTGCCAAAAAAGAAAAAATCTACCCTCACCAGTCCCTAGCACGAAGTAAACATAAAGAGAAATAGAGATGGGGAGTATTGTGACTTGTCAGATGTGAAGAGATAATAAGACATGAGTAACGAATATCCAGGAATATTCGGTGTTGATGTAGGCATAGAGAGAAACCATAACTAAAGGAAAACTTTATATCCAAGTAATAAAGTAACAGGAAAAGTTACAGGTTGAAACACCATGAGAAAGTCACAGGAAAAGCTTCACCTAACCTAACCAGTGTAGATTTACCTGTGACTTTTTTCTAGTGACTTTATTACTGGAGTTACATTCCTTCTATGTTCTCCACACAACTTATTGAAACTTTCAGTTTTTCACCAAAGAAATTCTAGGCAGGCTCAAAGTCAGATGTGAGTCCTATGGTAAGTGAAGTGATGGACATGAGTACCAGTGAATGAAATTCTAACTTTTTCACAGTGGAAAAGGGTCAACACAAACTCAGGTCAACTGGTATAGCGTACCACTTTTCCACCCAAAATAAGATATGTAGAGAGAAGGTAATTCATGCACCTTGGCACAGTAATTATGTGCCCTAGGATTCAAGTCCTGGTCAGGGTAAAAATTATTCATGTTTTCATATATGATAATTTGCTTATTTGATTATTGTTGGTCACGAATGAGATTGGGAGTTGAATTAAATGCAAAAACGAAGCCTCGAGTGAGGTTGGGGGAAACTGTAATATGAATAGAGTGGCATTCAGATAGAAGGAGTTCATTCCTAATATAGCAGATAAAAGCTGTAAGGTCTGTTTCCCGTTTATGACCTTCTGTGGTGTAGTTGGTAGCGCCTTGGCACAGTAATCATATGTCCTAGGTTCAAGTCCCGGTCAGAGTAAAAATTATTCAAGTTATCACATAAGGTAATGTGCTTATTTAATTACTGTTGGTCCCAAAGGGTAGTTGGTAGTTGGTAGCGCCATGGCACAGTAAGTATGTGTCCAAGGTTCATGTCCCTGTCGGGGTAAAAATTATTCATATACAGTTATCCCTCGTCTATCGCGAGGGTTAGGTTCCGGGACCCGTCGCGAAAGATGAATTTCCGCAAAGTAGGAACACCTTAAAAAAAAAAAAAAAAATTATTTTTCCCTTTTTTTTTACACTTTTTCCACGAGTACAAAGAGAATTACGATTAGAAAAGATCATCATCATTATATATATATATATATATATATATATATATATATATATATATATATATATATATATATATATATATATACAGTGATCCCCGCTGGATCGCGTTTCTTGGTTCGCGTTTTCACTGTGCCACGGTTTTTTTTTTGGCAAATTATTTATTTTTAGGGTATATGCAAAAATATTAAAATATTAAAAAAATAAAAATTCTCAGTATTTTCATTTTTTTATTGAAAAAAAAAACATTTCATTATCTAATTGATAAAAAAAAATTTATTTCCCAGCCTACGAATAATAACAGTAAAAAATAGTAAAAAACATAAATTTAGATATACGTATGTACAGTATAACTCACAGTATTGCATCATGCGAAATAGTGTCCGATAGCGTACAATGTATTGGGGTCGCAGCTACGAGAATTAGCATATATATTTATATTTCCAGTAGTTTCATGATTTTATTGATAAAAAAACGTATTGCTTAGCCTAAGAATAATAAAACAGTAAAAAATAGTAAAAAAAACAAATACTATCAGTATTGCAACATGTAAAATACGATACCGCTATCAGCGTTTCGGACAAAGGCTCGTTCGGTCTAACTATCATGTGCGCCGTTCACGTTGTGCTTATTAAACGTTTTGCTAGTGTCCGATACCGTACAATGTATTGGGGTCGCAGCTACTTGAGCTAGCATATATATTGATATTTCCAGTAGTTTCGTGATTTTATTGATAAAAAAAAAAAAGTGTTTCTTAGCCTAAGAATAATAAAACAGTAAAAAATAGTAAAAAACATAAATACTAACAGTACTGCAACATGTAAAATACGATACCGCTATCAGCGTTTCGGACAAAGGCTTCCACCATCTCCCATTATCTCGCCTCACTAGTATGCGCCGTTCACGTTGTGCTTATTAAAACGCTTAGCTTGTGATTTTTTTACTCGCATATTTTAACCTTTGCAATGCCTCCCAAGCATCCTTCATCTTCCAAAGCTTCTTGTAGTAAGCCTAAGTGGCAAAGGAAAATGTTAACCATAACAGATAAGGTAAGTTTACCTATCACGTACATATTAAATTTGCGTTGCATGCTATTATTTATAAAGTAAAGGGTGGTTTTTTAACAGTGCAGGGAGGGTTTATACAGTAAACGTAGAAATAATTGTAAAATACCTATGTACATGAGTATGTCATATGAATTTACGGTTCCATGCTGTTATTTATGAAGTAAAGGGTGGTTTGTTAACAGTACAGGGAGGGTTTAGACAGTTTATACGGTGTAAACGTAAAAATAAATTAAAATATCTATGTACAAATAGGCTGATCCTACTCCGCGATTACCCTGTCTCGCGCCGGGTCCCGGAACGGAACCCTCGCGATAATGGGGGGATCACTGTATAAATATTGGCATTTATTATCCCATCAGGATTCTACGGTATTACCAAGCCAATTTTCACCAATTTCCCTTCTGAACCTAAATTTATCAAGCTTAAATCCATTACCCATTACGAGTTCTGGTTTGATCATGAATTTTTAAAACTTTATTAATTATCACCCTTGTAATGTCCTGTCAGATGTGAAGGGATTATAACAGATGTGTCATGAATATCCAGCTCTCTGCTGGGTTTTAGTATACCTCTGCATTACTCTCATGATGTCTATTCCAAAAATTCTCCTTAGATCTTATTATTATTATTAATATTATTATTATTATTATTATTACTATTATTATTATTATTAATATCATTATTATTATTAGGAATTTGTAATTAAACCATTCTTTTTACAATAAATAATATAGTTTTGGTTGAATGAACATGAGTTAATTAAAGATGACTCTCTCTCTCTCTCTCTCTCTCCTCCCACATTCTATTCTACCCAACCCCCCACATTCTCTTTGTCCCAGCCAACTAGGGAGGGGCACTGTACACAGTTATTAAAGTAAATAAACCAACAGATGTACAAACAATGATGAGCCCTTAATAATAATAATAATAATAATAATAATAATAATAATAATAATAATAATAACGATAATAATCTCCACAACCAACATCAAAGGAAAATTATTGTTGCCAATAATAATTACAATAATAATAAAAATAATAATAATAATAATAATAATAATAATAATAAGATCTAAGGAGAATTATTGGA
>JAXCGZ010003234.1:0-2500 GCA_037179515.1 Halocaridina rubra | reverse complement strand
TATATATATATATATATATATATATATATTATATATATATATATATATATATATATATATATATATATATATATATATATATATATATATATATATATATATATTGTGACAGAGTGTTTCGCTCAAAGTCACCAGAGGCTGTTAGATGCCTTATTAAATAAACTAGTAACATAACTGTTATTTTCTAACTAAAAAATAATTACCACTTCTTGACTTTCGCAGATTATGATTATTTGCAATTTGTATTTTAGCTTATAGCTAATTCTAAATATACCTTGTTTACTCTTCTTGTACGTGTAGAAGTATAGCCCCGATATAAAGGCTGCTCCTATTTTCTGTCTGCTACGAGCCAAGAAAATTATGAGATATTAAAACCAGTAACCTAACTTTTCATTATTATTCTCGTTTTATTTTATTTGCTTCCACTTGTTGCACCTAAAAATACTGTCTCTCCCTTGCATCTCTGCTATAATTGCCTGCCAGGGACCACCACTAAAATAGTCCTTAAAATGATATCAGAGCCAATTACTGCTCTAGAAATGTATCCTACAGATGAACTCACCAGGAGGGACAAGAAGACGCTCTCTTTTGGCGCCGAGACTGCCCAGAGGCAACATCTCGCCAGGGTAGTCTAAGTTTATTTCAAATCTTAATTACGTGGCATCTTCACAGGAATTCATCTAGCACAACAAGGTGAGGGATAGTGTATGGTAAAGCTCGTGGGTCAAGCAAATTGGTTTATTTTCGAGAATTAGTTACATTCGTTACTGGATAAATCTTATGGATTTTATTTCAGATTCCATTCCCATACACACGAAATTTTGTAGATTACCAAACTGGAATCTCACATGCCAAAGTTAATTCCTTAACCTGTAAATTACAGCTGATATATATTGCTGAGAAGTTTCTTTTCACTGAATGTGATAAACAAAAATCTCATCCTGGTTATGAGCCCGTAAAAATCTATCTCTTTTCCTAATAATTTCTAATTTAATTTCACCCCTTTCTATCATCGTAAATAAAGTGTTTTACGTCAAAAACTCGTATAAAGCTATTTGCTAAACAAATTGCAAATATTTAAAAGGTAATTTTCCCAGTTGGCTTTGCAAATATTTCTTGTTAACCACAATTTAATGAATGCATACCGTATTTATCTTGCTAATTCTTCATATGTTGGGGATAAAGTGTTTTGAGTTATAAGTTGCAAATACCTCAAAAGGTGGTTTTGCACCCTTTTTTTTCATTGCAAAGTTCTTGATAACTAAAAGTGAATGAATACTGTATTTATCTCGTAGATTCTTCCTTTATCCTAAATATAGTGTTACCATATTAATTGTTAATCAGTAATAAGCATTGCAACTTTTGTGGTTGCCCACAATTTAAGGAATACATACAGTACTGTATTTGTCTTGCTTAATTTTCATTTATTGTGAATATATTGTTTTCCTTTAAAAACCAGTAAAGAATTAATGGTTTTGTATGCTATTATGGTAGCATAAATATTTCTGGTTAGCTGTGAATAACCAATATATATTCATCCAGTAGAATGACATTGGAAACTCATTATATGTGTGCTCATTCTTTCAGTTTCCCATTATAAACAGTGTCATTTCTGTTTCTGAAATTGCAGTGTCCTGTATTCTACTCTGCCTGTGTGACAGAGGTAATCATCGAGTTGAGGCCAAAGTCTTGGCATACGTCCGTGGTGCCGGGAAACGAAATCGTACTCACCACCTCCGGGATTCGAGGCAGCATTTCATAAAATTTAATTTGAGAAATTTAATTCAATTCTTTTAATGTCATTGCATTTCCAAAATTAAAAGAAAGTTGAATTCTGAGTTTCATTTAACCGACTAATGGTAATAGAGATGGGGTGTTCAAGTATAAATATCTGTCCTGTCTGTTTGTGAGCTCTTAACCGAGCTCGGTACTTTGAGTCCCCTTAGTAAAACAGAATCTTAACAACACTCTAGCATCCTAAACCCCCACAAGATTGGCGCCCGAACAGGGACCCGAACAGACAGACAGATTTTATAAATTTATTTTTATTTTGCTTTTTAACATTGCACATGAAACCCGATTACCATTGGCTCGATTATTGAAATGAATGAATTATAGGCTGCACACGAAAATTTTCGCACTAGAAACGTTGCGGATAAGAAATTTTTCTTTATTTTCAATATTGATTATGGTAACTAATATTTTCTTGTTTCCCATGTGGTAAACAATATTTCAGGAAATCTACATGAGATTATGTGGTAACAGACTTTAGAAATTTTGCATGACGAGAAGACGTGTTATTTAAAATTTCATTTATTTGCGTGATAAGATTGAGTTTTAAAGCATTCGTGTTTCATATATCCGTTAAAGGGTGATACTTGTTAGGAATTGGGAGAAAGCATATTAAGTATTTTTGCTTATAATTGTGTTTTATATTCAAGCATTGACTGCTCATAGATTGGAAGAAAAACTTTGGTGTCATTTACCGAGCCTAGGCAAA
>JAXCGZ010003233.1:17500-19258 GCA_037179515.1 Halocaridina rubra | reverse complement strand
GTAGTCAAGCTTGGGCCTTCTTGCACTTGAACCCATTCTCATTACCTTACATTTTGAAGTATTGAATTTCATTAGCCACTTTTCTGACCACTCATGCAGATTATTTAGATCCTCCTGAAGTTCTCTACCATTGTTCTCGTTTTTTACTTTCTTCACAATCTTTGCATCATCTGCAAACATACTCATGAATGAATTTACAGACTCTGGTAGGTCATTTACATATACAAGGAACAAAAGTGGCCCTAAAACTGAACCCTGTGGAACTCCACTACTAACTCTTCTCCATTCAGACACTGAGTGTCTTACTCTAACCCTCTGTTCCCTTCCTTCTAAGTAAGTTTTTATCCATTCCAAAACATTTCCACCTATTCTAGTCATTGATTGCAGCTTCCTAATAAGTCTCCCATGTGGAACAGTGTCAAACGCTTTCTGGAAGTCTAGAAATATGCAATCTGCCCAGCCCTCTCTTTCCTGTAAGATTTGGCTTACCTCATCATAAAATTCTAATAAGTTTGTTACTGTTGATCTACCTTCTCTGAAGCCATGTTGCCTCACTGACAAAAAGTTGAAGGATTCCAAGTGAAGAGAGATATATTTCCTTAGTAGTTTCTCCATAACTTTGCAAACTATGCTGGTCAAGGAAATTGGTCTATAGTTCAGAGCCGTATCCCTCCTTCCCTTTTTGAAGATAGGTATCACATTTGCTTGTTTCCAGCATCTTGGAATCTCCCCCGACTCCAGTGACTCCTTAAATATGATACTTAGTGCCACTGATATTGTGTTTGCGCATTTTTTAAGCACATGAGGGGATATGTCATCAGGACCTGTAGCTTTATGAACATCTAAATCCATCAGCGCTTTGCATACCTCTGTGGCTGTAAGGTTGATGTTCTCTAATACCGGCCCTTGAGCTTCTATCACTGCAATCTGAGGGGGTGGGGGTATTTTCTACTGTAAATACTGACTGAAACTCCTTGTTCAATTCTTTGCAGATCTCTTCATCCGTCTCAATGATGCTTCCATCCGCTCTCTTTAGCCTTAAAACCTGTTCTTTTACCTTCAGTTTTCCTCTGATAAAGCTGTGGAAAAGCTTGGGATTTTCTTTAGCCTTCCTGGTGATGTCCCTCTCATAGTCTCTCTCTGCCTCTCTCCTTTTACTTAGGTAGTCATTTCTTGCTCTTTTGTAGGTTTGCCAGGCATTTATGTTTTTTCTCCTCCTATACCTTTTCCAGCATTTGTCTCTCCACTCCTTAGCTCTTTTACACCCATTATCGAACCATTTCTCTCTGGCATGATTTACACCTACTTTGGTGACAGGTATGCAGCAATCTACTATCTTCCCATATTTCTGTGTTTGTGTATGTGTGTGTGTGCGTGTGTGTGTGTGTGTGTGTGTGTGTGTGTGTGTGTGTGTGTGTGTGTGTGTGTGTGTGTGTGTGCGTGTATTTGTGAGTATTTACTTTTACACTAAAAAAGTACTTCCTTACAGCATGCATCAAACTATGACCTCTAGTTATATATTACCCATATCAAAATATTGCTCCCTATTAACTTTGTCAAAACTATGAAGGAATGAAAGTTTGTCACCATATACCCCCTCTTCCATCTACCTTCAAGTGATGGTAAGTCTAATCCCTTCAGTCCTTCCTCATAAGTGAGTTTGCACATCTGTCATTTTCACCAGCATCGCAGCATGTCTTTGAACTCTTTCCAGTTTATGTGTGTATTTCTAAGTCAAGAGCTAGAGACCAGGTCCAC
>JAXCGZ010003233.1:7500-12500 GCA_037179515.1 Halocaridina rubra | reverse complement strand
GGAAGAAGTCTAAAATACAATTCAGTGCAAATATCAGCACCACCATCTATCCAAAACCAAGTTATTTCAGCACTAGACTATTCAGCACCATGACTTATCAGCTTCATATTGTTTTAAGATTCATATCAATAAAACTATTTAACATAGGCAGGAGAAAAGAGTAGTGCTATCTAAGCAGCGCTCCCTATTCAGCATCTTCTCCTATCCAAAGGCAAGATATTTCAGTGCTAGACTATTCACCGCCAAGATATCCAGCACCACATCCAATTCTAAGCTCAGTGGTAGAGCGCGTAAGTATAATCACGAGCCTGACATTTGCGAGTTCGATCCCGAGCTCTTAGGAAGTTCATCCAGCCGTAATCCCCCAGCTACAACCAGTCACTGTCCACCCCCATTCGGACTGGAACTGGTTATGATGCATAAAGCTGCACACAGAAAAAATTCTAAGCTGACGTACTCGCTATTTAACATTAGTTCAACAGTGCTGAAATTGGCGTCGATGAATTGGCTTCCTATGAATCGTAGGCCATTTTCACACCAAAGTGGCACGTCGCACGTGGCATGCCACGTGGCACGCCCGTTGAAAACGAACATCCGGAAATATATGCACGCACACACACACACACAAACACACACACACACGCACGCACGCACGCACGCACACACACGCACGCACGCACGAACGCACGCACGCACGCACGCACGCACGCACACAGACATGCACGAACGCACGCACACACACACACGCACGCACACACGCACACACACACACACACACACATATTACCTCTCACACGCAATGACTATATCAGAGAGAAAACGAAGTCACCTGCCTGCACAGAAAGACATTAACAATGTCAGAACTGTAGTCAATCTACATACCTGTGTACTAACGAACAAACAAGACAATTACCTACGCGACGGGAGCTAGACCAAACAGTAGCCGAATCTCATGAACGGTCGGTAACTGCTCCAACCCCCATAAATGGAGATAAATGAAACTGATTTTACAATCTGATCAAAATAACTTTATCTTAACACCCCATCCATCCTTCCATCCACAACTGGATGCCCTGTTTGTTTGGGGGTGAAATGGGCAATGGTTAGCAGGGGGTTAAAGAGTTATAAGTGCTCTCTCTCTCTCTCTCTCTCTCTCTCTCTCTCTCTCTCTCTCTCTCTCTCTCTCTCTCTCTCTCTCTCTCTCTCTCTCTCTCTCTCTCTCTCTCTCTCTCTCTCTCATTCCTTTCCATTATGGTCTTTAGCAATTTCATAATCTATTTTTTGTGAATGTGACATCAGGAATGACAAATAAAAAATAAGAGTTATAAGTGCCTGTTCTCTCTCTCTCTCTCTCTCTCTCTCTCTTCTCTCTCTCTCTCTCTCTCTCTCTCTCTCTCTCTCTCTCTCTCTGACTCATTTCCATTATGGCTTTCAACAACTTCATAATTTATTTTTTTTATGAGTGTGACACCGGGACTGGCAAGAAAAATGTCCCTCATCAGTCCTGGGCACAAAGAAAACATTAAGATGAAGAAAAAGTAGAAGCTTAAGGATATGTCAGAAATAAAGGACTGATAAATAATTGAAAAAGGACAGGCTGGAAGAATAGTCAAAGTATTGAGGACCTAGAGATACGGTAGGATTAGGCCCTGAGATGACGATAGATCTGCTTTTTGAAGGAAGATATGGTTACAAGAATTGGGAAAGACGAGGAAGAGAATTACAGTCTGGAGACGGATGGGAAGAAGCAGGCGCTGCACGACCAATCCGCGAGCAGCAAATCCCCCCCCCACACACACACACACAAACACACACGCACAACAACACAACACACACACACACACACACACACACACACACACACACACACACACATACGCATACTCGCACGCACGCACGGCCGCACACACACACTCACAACAACACAAACACACACACACATATGCATACTCGCACGCACGCACGCACGCACACACACACACACACACATACACACACACACACACACATATACACTTTCTTACACATAGTTTCATGAATTTCAGATACATAGAATAAAAGAACGGGACATAAAAAAAAAATAATATAATTGGAAGATGAAAAAAAATAAAAAAATAACGAGAAACGCTAAAATTATAATACTAATTTATTCAAGTTAAAATAGACAAGGATATTGTTAATAAATTAAATAAATTCAATGAAATTAAAGTGATTATATACTAAAGGGGATAATTTTGAAATCAGAACTGGCTGGAGTAAATAAAAAAAAATATATATATATATATAAAAGAAAAAAATATCGAATTATTATAAAATAAAAAGCTGGTTTGGAAATTAAAATAAATATCTTACACTGAAATTGATATATTTTCGTGCTTTATCTTAACAAAAATCTATTAAAATATCATTTACAATTAATATACAAATTAGAAAAGCAATTTTATAATAGCAAAAAATTAATATTTGATGTAAATATTGTCCAATATGTAAAGCAGAATAATAATAATTTTCATATTAAACAGAGCGTCTTCGAGCACATATTTCCCATGTTCATTTATAGGTTTCAATATGAAAAAAGTCATTTATACGTATATCATATTATTAAAGACTGAACTACAATATAGCAATAATTCATAGTTATAAAAATGGGTAAGTCTATAATTCAGAGTAAGGTAGTCTCCGTGGCAAAATGGTAGCGTCTGCGACTCTGAGGCGGCCGTTAGAGGCTTCGCTCCCCGTCACGGACTGAGGTTAGTAAGGACATACACTCAGGGTAACGATTACATCTGCCTAAACAAGTCCTTTGTAAGAAGGAAACCGTCCTAGCCCTTAGTAGAAAAGGGAGCTCGTAACGTAAAACCGAATCTATAATTCAGAGTAAGAATTTTCATATAATTTTTTTTTTACCTTTTATAATCATATAATATCTGTGGAAACCGCGGTAGCGTAGAGGTTACAGCATTCGACACAGGAAGTGACAGGCTCACGATCAAGCTCACTGCGGGGCATTAGGAAGGGTATCAAGCTTTAATGCCCCAGGGGCATTAGGAAAGGTATCAAGCTTTAATGCCCCAGCTCCAACCTATCTGCGTCCACCCAGTAATGGGGATAAATACAGACATAAAACAGAAGGAATTATTATATATAATCTGTAAATTCCAGCCCCTGGGAGAACACAAGCTAAATTCCAGCCCCTGAGAGACACAAGCTAAATTCCAGCCCCTGGGAGAACAAGCTAAATTCCAGCCCCTGAGAGACACAAGCTAAATTCCAGCCCCTGGGAGAACAAGCTAAATTCCAGCCCCTGGGAGAACAAGCTAAATTCCAGCCCCTGGGAGAACAAGCTAAATCTATTCGGCGCCGGTCCCAAGCCAGGATAGATGGAGCTGTTTGGCACCAGTAAGGACAACTGGCCGTGAAATATTAAGCCCAAGCCAAACTTTAGTCTCTTAATAGACCAGTGACAAGCAGTGACTCCACATGAATATGGGAAAAATCCCGGATATATGGGGATGTTGGTGTCAGGAAAGGCACCTGGCCATGAAATATTAAGCCCAAACCAAACTTTAGTCTCTTAATAGGTCATTGACAAGCAGTGACTCCATATAAATATGGGAAAAATCCCGGATATATCGGGGGTGTTGGTGTCAGGAAAGGCACCTGGCTGGGAAATCTTGAAGCCAAACCAAACTTTAGTCTTTCAAGAGTAGTCTCCGTGGCAAAATGGTAGTGTCTGCGACTCTGAGGCGGCAGGTCGAGGATTCGCGCCCCGTCACGGACTGAGGTTAGTAAGGGCATACACTCAGGGTAACGATTACATATGCCAAAACAAGTCCTCCGCAAGAAGGCAACCGTCCTAGCCCTTAGTAGAAAAGGGAGTTCGTGACGTAAAACCGAATCCAAACGTTAGTCTTTCAAGAGCCTAATGAAATACATCAACCTTACATGAACATGTGAAAAATTGTCGACAAATAAGATTATTATGCATTATCTCTATATTTATTGGGATCAAATGGAGAATTTGCACCTTAACTAACTGGAGAACCAATTTATAAGAGTAAACAGTTAAGGAGGATTCGGTCCACCCAATTAAGAAATGGGGGAAAATGGTTATAATATCTAGTTAGGTTAGGTAAGTTAGGTTAGGTTAAGTTTAGTTAAGATAGTAAAACTGGAAATTGGGTTGTGACTATAGCTAAAATATCTGGTTAGATTAACTGAGTTAGTTAAACTAACATTAATGGAGTGTTATTATAATTATAGACCAGGTTAGGAAAACTTAGATTAAATTAGTAAAAGTAGAAATCGGTTATAATATTAAATCAAATTATATTAAATTAAATTAGGTTAGATTAGATTAGGTTTAGTAAAGTTATCAAACCTAGAAAGGGGGCATTTGATTATTGTGAATTTAAAAATTTGGGTTAGGTTAGATTAGGTCAGGTTTGCCTAAACCAGTATATCTGGAAATGTGGTGTGACCATTATTATAATGTAAAGTAAGTTAGACTAGATAAGTGAAACTGAAGAACGCGCACCTAAATATAGCCTGAGGTGCGTTTTCTCCAGCTGATCCCTTTTATTATATCTCAAAAGATATAACAGATAACACAGACAGGGCTAATGATGAGAGTAAATGGTCGTGGGAAAGAGTAAAGCGGTATTTTCTGTATTATGTATGTGTCTCTTGTAATATATTCCAAATATTCGTATGTAAAGTACTTGTATTCCAAATATTAGTATACTAAATATTCACTTTCCATTTATTTATATTCCAAATATTCATATTCCAAATATTAGAATTCCACATACTCGCGTTCGTTTTTCCATTTAGTCATATGTAAAGTACTTGTATTCCAAATATTAGCATACTAAATATTCACTTTCCATTTATTTATATTCCAAATATTCATATTCCAAATATTAGAATTCCACATACTCGCGTTCGTTTTAATAGCATACAAGATATTAGCTTTTCATATTATTGCATTCCAAATAATA
>JAXCGZ010003233.1:0-2500 GCA_037179515.1 Halocaridina rubra | reverse complement strand
GCCTCATTACAGACCTGCTTAAAATAGTGTTTGAAAAACAGTAAACCTAGGAAAACGTTGTTATACAGAAAACCGATATTAAATGGAAACAAATAATTTCAAATTAAGGTAGTGTAGTTGCGGTAATAATATGAATAATAATATAATTAATTACTGATAAATGCATTTCTTGGCTACTTGTAGGATGACGATACAGAGGAGGGGATTCCCGGTTCTCCGCTGTTGTTTTAGATTCTCCACCCATGGATGGATAGAACAGGTCATGGAGGACCCATAGGGCAGTCGCCAGCCGGCACAGGACCCAACCCCCCACTGTAGTGTCCAGCCACAGCAGTAACCTCCCCAGTAAACAGCCTAAACTCTCTTGCATGAACGAGGCGCGATCCGTCGACCTCGCGAATGCAAGGCCAGCGTGTTACCACTGTACTAGCCAGGAGGCTACTAGCCTGCTGGCTAGTACAGTGGTAATGCGCTGGCTTCGCTTTCACGAGGTCGAAAGATCGGTTCCCGTCCAAGACCGAGAGTTTAAGCTGTTTACTGGCAGGAACTGCTGTGGTTGGACACCACAGTGGGGGTTTGGGGCTTGCCCCGGCTGACGAATACCCATTGTATAATGAAATGGAAATAAAGTTTGTTTGTTTGTTCTCCGCTCATCCCTATTCAGTTGACGTTTACGACACGATGGGGAACAGGGTGGTGGTCTTGTTCCCCCCACTCCAGGGGAATAAAGTGCCCTCAGATGCAAGGGTGTGCCTTGGCACAATCCAACACCCGGGAACACTGGCTTATATGGTAATCCACCGTGGAGTAATGTGGATAGACACGACCAGAAACTAATTAAAATCACATCCATCTGAAGGATTCTCCCAGTGATCCTGTCAGCCAAGGACATGATCAATGGAAGTGGATGATGACACCCCCCCCGCATCAACCAAAGACGATGAAGGCGTGTCTCTTGGCTACCCCCCATGCAGTGGGGAATGGGGCCATGTACATTGATAGAATACTGACAAAGAGATATATTCCCTAGTGATGGCATCCTAAATAGGGCCAAGAGTGTGCACTCGATTGATCCCATTGACAGGCTGAAAAGCCTACCTGGGAATGGAAACTATTGTGGAAACTCAGTAGACAAAATCCTGGTAAATTCCTAAATGTACGGGTTAAAGCCAACATTGCGATAAATAATAATTCATCATGTAATTGCGCACTCTTTGAAGCTCATTTTATATAATTTTAATGGAAAGTATTATAATAACGAAATTATAATTAGCAACTGGAACATATTACATCTCATGTAACATATTCTAGGAGAAAAGACAGACGGATTTGTGGTAAAAAAAAAATATATATATTATTGGCTCGTTTATTTTATTTTATTTTTATTTTTTTTGCGCGGGAAAAAACCAACCAGTTATTTCTTAGAAAACAGAATATATGCAGGATATATGAGACGGCAAGAGACAAGTATTTTAGAATAATTTTTATGCCTAACGGCAGAGGATGTTTGCCCATCTATCCTGTGAATGACCCAAGCAGAATGATGGGGGGTTTGTGGCAACCCTTTATTCTCAAGGAGCTAAGAAGAGTGATCGAGGTATGACTGGCTTATGGTGCATGTGTTCATTGGCTCGCCCACCCCCCTTATAAGGGGGATTGTGGCCATTATTATTATTATTATTATTATTATTATTATTATTATTATTATTGCACCTCCACTACTACTACTACTACTACTACTACTACTACTACTACTACTACTACTACTACTACTGCTACTACTACGAGTACCACCACCAATAATAATAATAATAATCATAATAATAATAATAATAATAATAATAATAATAATAATAATAATAATAATAATAATAATAATAATAATAATAATAATAATAATAATAATAATAATAATTAATAATAGCTTAGTAATTAAGCAAATTACTAAATGACTCATTTTGTATTTTACTCATTATTTTACTAAGTGTTTAACCAATTAACTAATTAAACAACTAACTAAAAATAACTAATGAACAAAAGTCACTAAATAATTACCAAAATAAATGAATAATTGAATAAATGAATAATTGAATAAATGAATAATTGAATAAATGAATAATTGAATAAATGAATAATTGAATAAATGAATAATTGAATAAATGAATAATTGAATAAATGAATAATTGAATAAATAAATAATTGAATAAATGAATAATTGAATAAATGAATAATTGAATAAACAAATGAATAAGTAAATAGCAAATTAACTAAGTAACTAAATAGACAGATAATTGAATTAACATAATTAACTAGCAAAAGAGTAAACTAGTGACATGAGTACTAAGTAACTAACCAACTAAAAAAAAAACTAATAAACTAAGAAAATAAATAAATAAATAAATGATTTCGGGAGTCCATACTGTATATTATCCCAAAGCACATTTCAACGGACATTTTTGGGTTTTGTTTAATAGTCAAATCAAAATTTATTTTTTTTCTT
>JAXCGZ010003232.1:0-19279 GCA_037179515.1 Halocaridina rubra | reverse complement strand
ATGTACAAACAATGATGAGCCCTTAATAATAATAATAATGATGATGATAATAATCTCCACAATCATCATCAAAGGAAAATTATTGTTGCCAATAATAATAATAATAATAATAATAATAATAATAATAATAATAATAATAATAATAATAATAATATCTAAGCAGAATTATTGGAATAGACATCATGAAAGTAATGCAGAGGTATATTAAAACCCAGCAGAGAGCTGGATATTCATTACACATCTTTTATAATCCCTTCACATCTGACAGGTCATTACACTCTCCATCTCTGATTCTCTTTACAACCTGATAAAGTCTGTTTTATTTTATCATTTTTGTGGCCCATCCTGGTGTCACAATAATCTTTAAAAAAAAAAAGAAAAAAAAATTTTTTTTGCCTAAAAAAAACGCGATACAGTGAGAACGCGAACCAAAAAACGCGAATAACGGGGGGAACACTGTATATTTATTAATTTATTTTTTACCCATCAGTACCATTTTCCTTTTCCAGTGCTCAGGAAGCACTTTAAAGGCTACTTAGTTTAATGGAGAAAAATGCTCCAGGAAGAAATTTCTCTGAACCACCGTTAAAGAGAATTAGCCAGCTAAAACAATACAATAGCGCTATCTACAAAAGGAAAAAAATAGCCAAAATTACTTTGCTTTCCAATAACCTGTCTAAGTTCAATATGAAACTCAGATGGAATTCATGTTTGTCAATAGAAACCATCTCTTATCATGCTGCTCAGCCTAATTAAGTGAAAAGGACTTTTTTCTTTTTCTTCATTGTCTTCATTTTTTTCCTACCTTCATGGAGGTTAGGATTTTGTTTTAGTGGAAAAAATTTTATTGCTGCACCCTGTCTGGACACCAGACCTCTCAATTTATCTGGTCGTGGGATCATTGGGTGCATTATCAAATCTTATAAAATCGTAAAAGTTTAGACACTTGAAAATCAAAGGTTGAGCTGTAATGATGCAGAGTTGAAAGTAATAGTCTACTTCTTCTTCTTCTTCGTCTACATCTTTTCCCACTTTTATGTGGGGTCGATGTTTCTGGCCAGTGTTCTCCATATGTTTCTGTCCCATACCTCATCACCCAACAAACCTTTAGACCTTAGGTCGTCATTGATGCAATTCATCCTCCTACGCTTTGGTCTCCCCCTCCTTCTTCTACCCTGTATATCCATTTCCATCACTCTCCTCCCAACATACTGTTCATCCCTCCTAACGACATGACCATACCATGTTAGTCTACTTTCTTGTATCATATCTGATATTTCTCTAACTTTTAAGGTACCTCTAATTACCTCATTTCTGATCTTATCGCTTCTTGTCACCCCACACATCCATCTCAACATCTTCATCTCTGCCACATCCAGTTTTTTCTCTTGTGTCTTCTTTATTGTCCTTGTCTCTGCTCCATACATCATCGCAGGTCTCACAACTGTCTTTTGCACTTTACCCCTGAACTTAATCCCTATTCTCCTGTCGCACAGCACCCCAGACACTTTCTTCCAGTTCTTCCATCCCGCTTGTATTCTGTGGGTTATTTCTGACTAGGTCACCATCCTCTGCTACTGTTGATCCCAAATACTTGAACTTTTCAACTCTTTTCAACACCTCCCCCTGCAAATTACCTCCCCATCCTCATCATCTCTCAACCTCAAGTACTCTGTCTTCTTCCTGCTGATTTTCAGTCCCCTATCCTCCATCACTCTTCTCCACTCCTCAAGCTTCTCCTCCACTACCTCTCGTCTGTTGCTACACAATACAATGTCATCTGCAAAGAGCATACACCATGGAGACTTATCTCTAATACCTTGGGTTCCTACATCCAAGACCAGATCAGATAGATACGGACTCAAAGCAAACCCTTGATGCAGACCAACATTTACTGAGAGACTTTTTTGTCAAGCCCACGCTGCTCTTAACATTTGCCTCTGCCCTCTCATATATATCTTGGATGATTCTTACATATTTCTCGGGGACTCCCTTTTCTCTAATACACCTCCACACCTCTTGACGTGGTACTCGATCATATGCCTTTTCCAGGTTAATAAAGACCATATGCAGTCCTTTCTATTTCTCCTGATGCTTTTCCATCATTTGTCTCTAGGCAAATATGGCATCCACTGTCCATCTTCCAGGCATGAAGCCAAACTGTTCATCTCCAATTGTCGTTACCTCTCTGAGTCTCCTCTCTATGATCTTCTCCCATATCTTCATAGTATGACTTAACAGTTTATACCTCTATAGTTTCCGCACTCCTGAATGTCTCCCTTCCCTTTATAGATTGGGATGATTAAGCTTCCTCTCCACTCCTCTGGCATCTTTTCCTGACTAAAGATCTTTTGCATTAAGTCCCACAAGATATCTATGCCTTCCTCTCCAAGACTCTTCCATACCTCCACTGGCATATTATCAGGTCCTGCTTCCTTTCCATTTTTCATTTTCCTTACTGCCCGCTCTACCTCTCTTCAGCCACTGTTGTTGTAACTGCTTCATTTGGAAGTCCATCTTCAAATACTGCTCTTGGGTTCTCTTCATTTAGTAATCCTTCAAAATAAGTTTCCCATCTGCTTTTTATTTCATCCTCTTCTGCTAGAACTACTCCATAGTTATCCTTTATTTGTCTTACTTGGGTCAAGTCCTTGGATGCAGCATCTCGGGCATTGGCAATTCGCCATATTTTCTTCTCTCCTTCTGGTGTTTTCAGCTCTTCATAGACTTCATTCAATTTCTCTACCTTAGCTTTTGCTACTGCTCTCCTTGCCTCCTTCTTTGCCAGCTTGTACTCTTCTTTATCCTGCTCCAGGCCTGATAAATCTGCCTTTTTCTTAGCTTCTTTCTTGTTCTTCACCCATTCTTGCACTTCCTCATTCCACCATCATGACTCTTTATCATTTGGGGGTTTCCTTCCAAATGACTTTCCAAGTACCTCCTCACCAACCCTCAAAATCACCTTACTATTCTCTGTCCACCATTCTTGTACATCTTAATGCAACCTTATCGCTTCTAACACTCTTCCCTTAAACATAGCTCTCAGCTCTACATCTATCAATCTCCACTACTTTATCTTTGGGTCCATCCTCGGCTTCTTACTTTTCCTTCATTTCCTGAGCCTGTAATCAGTTACTACTATCCTATGTTGCACTGCTACACTCTACCCATTTATTACTTTATAGTTGCTAATCTCCTTCAGATGGTCTCTCCTACACAACAATTAATCTATATGGCTCTCCCTTTTACCACTACTATATGTAATCAGTCTGTTTTCCTTTTTCTCTAAGAATGTGTTGACCAATGCCAGATCAAATGCCACTGCAAAATCAATCACTCTCTTTCCCCCCTCATTTCTCTCGCCCACTCCCCAGCCCCCATGAACTCTACCTATCCCAGCCCTCCCAGTTCCCAAGTGGCTATTTAGATCTCCTCCCAAAATTACCCTCTCCCTTATAGGAATTGCTCTAAGCTTCTGGTCCATCTCCTCACAAAATACATCCTTCACCTCCGCTGTACAACCAGTTTGTGGGGCATAGGCACATCCCACATTGAGTACCGTTTCTCCCAGTCCCAGCTTTAAATTCATATTTCTGTCACTCTCTATTCACACCAAATAAGCTTTCCTTCAGGTCTTTGGATAAGTATTATTCCTTCACCATTCCTCCCTTCCTCATTTGCTCCACAATAAAAATTTGCAACCCTCACCCAGTTCCCTCGCCTTATTTCCTTTCCACCTGGTCTCCTGCACACACAGCACTCCAATTCTCTTCCTCTCCAGGTCCACCAATTCTCGCCCCTTCCCAGTCATCGTTCCCACATTAAGAGTGCTCACCCGCAGCACCACATCTGATACTCTCCCTCGAGCTTGCCTCTTTAACCCAGCCCGCCCATGGCTAGGTAGCCCTTGCTGTCTTTCCGGAGGGGTCAGGCGAAGCCCCATCATGTCGCCTATGGGGAACGCCCTAGTATAGTAACTATTCTTGTTATCTGTACTGGCCATATTTTGGTTTTGGCAAAATTTTTATGGCCGGATGCCCATCCTGCCACCAACCCTCCCCATCTACCTGGGATTGGGACCAGCACCAAGTTGAGGCTGGCTTGCCCCCCTCAGTGGCTGGGTTTGTTGAAATTAATAGTAACATATGATAATTAATGTTATTTATTGTACTGGAGTAACGCTATCCAAAGTAATCTCAGACCGTTAAGTAATAAAAACCCTTAAATACCATGTTGTCACTAGAGTAAAACTTAGTTCAGTAATGCTTTTTTTTTTGACATATTTCTAGTCTTTCTCAGTTTACATTCTGTTAGCACCTAGTGAATAGTACCACAGAATAGAACAAGCATGGTCTCACATTAAAGCTGAAGAGTTATATCTTCAGTAAATACAGTATACGGAGGACCTCAAACAAGAACTCAAAATTGTAGGAAATTTCTATATTTTGACTCCGCTATCCTTCTTCTCAACATGCAGGAGAAAAATAGTTATGTGAAAAGGAAGAGTGAATTGTACTTAAAAAATGATGTGGGAATTACTTGAGTTAGTAAAAAAAAAATACTGATACACTGAATATAATTTTAAAACTCCATGGTAATATTGAAGAGAAGATATTAGTTGACAGGATACACTATGCAGATAAGGAAATTTATAATGTTTGTTCACAGTATTCATGTTCTTTTGGGTTTGAGGGAAAGAATGCTACCTTTGTATTACATATCTCTTTTAAAAAGCATCTAAAGTGGTGATGGTGATAACAGTCATATCTTCTATCCCTGAATTTGTGTTCTTTTTACCTTGACTTTTTATTAATATGAAAGGCATGGAGCATGAAGAATATGATGAAATAGAATATAAAAAAATAATTCAAATTTGTAAGCATTTTCTCTTTCCCAAAATAACCATCTTTTATCTCTGGTCACTTAGTAGAAAAGTGGAATAAATTATAATTTAGGAGTTCTAGGAACTGAAAAATTAAAAGGATGAAAGAATTATTAGAAACAAGCACTATATATTTTCTTGTGGTACTCTTGAATAAAAAATTAGAAGCTATCCAGATAAGATATTAATAATGTTTCTGTACAGTATTCAAGCCCCCTGTGCTTAGGGAAATCTACCTTGGTATCCTATGCCTGATATAAGAGGTAAACAGAAGAGATGGTGTCTTTAAGTCTTCTAAGTATCAGAGTTATAATGCTGAAGAAAGTACTTGCATAAATGTATGTCATGCAGAAAAATATGATGTCTGAAAAATGTTTAATCAGAATAGATTTGGAATTGAATCTCATCACTATACTGAGAGCGCTAAGCTGCTTCTCCCATGGAAGGGCCTAATGACCCCACATATATAGCAAGTTGTTGAACCCCGGTGAATTTAGAAGTGGCAATAAATCTATATGTTAAAGATCTGTTGGAAATGGATGACTAAAGGGTGCTTCAGAGTCCATCCTATATGAAAGTGCATAGCTATAGAAATTACCACTCTTTGAAGTAGCCGTAGAGGAGATGCAGAACATTGAGAAGTACACTAAATATGTCTGTTATAATTGACAAATGTGAATTTGAGCTCAAAAATGAACTTAAATTATGCAAAACTTAAAGCCTGCAGATGTTCCTTTTGAAGAATGTAAATGATATTTTCCAACTGAGGGCTAGAGATCACTGTACAACTGTCTACTTTAGAATGCCCAAGTAGAAGATTAATTAAAGGATTTTCGTAACTTTATTCGTAAGATGAGCATAGAAGTCATAAATTTTTTAAACCTTTACTTTTAAGTAACTGCTTGAAGGAGATATAAAAGATCTTTTTGCAGTCTTAATTTTCTTGTCCTCTTTATTAAGGGTCTTTGTAGCCTCTGTGAACAAAAATTGTAAACAATGAGCTCTAAAGGTTGATACGGTGTTGATAATTGGGTTTGGTCTCTCGTGGTGGTTGCCATCTTGATGATTTTTCCAAGTTAGTCATATAGGTATTATCCAAGTTTAGTTTCCGTTCATATGTGCTTCTAGTGATTTTAAAATAATTTCCTCTTTAATTTTTTTTTATTTTATTTGTCTTTTTAATTTAGTTTTGATTCCTTAAATGCAAACTTTGCCATTCCTTTGGGTTTCTTCTGTGTTTTGTTATTTGCCATATATTTTTTTTTATGAAAATGAAAATGGGAATCTTGTCCTGAGTCATGGGAGAGGAATAAATTGGCTCCTACTCCCATTTTACTCCCTTGATCAGGAGAAGTTTGAATTACAGTATATTTTTTCATGAGCTAATTATGTCTATTTTTGTGAACTGGCCATGTCAGCCATATTGTGGTAAGGGTTCATGTCTTAACCCTTACAAGCCGGGCAATGTATGGAAGACATCCTCCCTTGATAGCAAGATGATGTGATCCGCCCTTAAGGGGTTAAAAGCTGATAAACATTCTCACGCTGATCTCTTACTATATTCTGGGCTGAGGAAGAAATTGATTTTATATGTAGTGAAATCCTTAGCCCAGTAATTCCTTCTACTTTGAACGGAGGATAGCCTATTACAATGGAAGTCCCAGTCTAACTTGAGATGTAATGTGAGATGTTTATAGAACAAAGATCAAAGGGAAGACGACTCTTCCATTAATCATTATTATTACAGCCAACATTATGTTTCTGTCACTCCTCTTTCCTTTTGCATTTGCCCAACTGAGTGAAGTTTTCTCTAATTATTTAACTTATTTAGTAGATGAGTAGTTAATAATTTTTCTCCTTTGGGAGGAGAGACATGTTTGGCTGCCTTACCATAATATGACAGATTAGTATGATAGTTTTGCTCTACAGGGAGTCCTCAATATACGTCACAATTCCGTGCCTGAAAAATGATTTAACCCGAATTTCAGTGTAAGTCGAAACACACCTAAATAAGCACCTATGCTAAAGCAGTAGTAAAGTTTCTCCCTTTTCCATGCATTTTACTATCTGTAATTTCACTTCAATGATGATGGCTTTCCTAATTTTGCCATCAAAAGACTTTGCTTTATGCATCTGAGACATAATACTGGCCAAAAATGATAAAAAAAGGGGCAAAATAATTTATGGGAGATGTGTTGTATCTATGAAACATCATAACTCGAGGACATTGTAAACCGTGGACCCCCTGTCTTCAGAACTTTCTCTTTGGGATCCGTTTGCAAATTGTGGATTACTGCCTTTCATATATGTCAGTTAAATACAGCATCCTCAAATTTCATCTCTGGGCTATATTATTTTTGTGACATATATAACATTTTTTATTTTAAGAGATAGTCATCTATGAGGACATTAATGCCTCATTATTTATCTGCATTGATGAGAATTTTGCAGAATGACATGATAGTAGGTATAGGCATATAGGTTACAAAAAAAATAGCATACACATTGTCAACACCCTCTAGTGGTTGTTTTGCACAAAATCCTGTATTGCAAAAGGCGAGACCTTTCCTAACATTTATGCCTTGGTCATGCAACACTGGAATGCAAAATCCATGAAATATGGATATTGCCATTCATTTGCATGCTGTTTCAATGCCACATTGAGACGAAAAGGTGTCTTTTTCTCTATTCTCTGATAGAGATTGGGTGCATTGCTAATTTGCTTTGCACCATTTCCAGTACTTTACATTAGCAGTAAGATGGTACTGAGGTTGGCTTGGTTATATATCTCCTCATTAGAGCTTGAACCCAGGAGTTGGACATCTAGAAGGGTCAAAAGAAGTTTTACAAGTGGCTCACTTAGACAGCTGAAGTCAAGTAATCCATTCAATTGCATTGGTTCCAGAAGAATATAGCTATGCAGCATGAGACCCATTTCCAGTATCCTCAGTCATGTAATAATAGGTAGCTTGTGCTAAAGTTGCTCCAGTTGTACCTTTGGGAGAGGTAAACAGTATGACTCTCTGAATATGGATACCAGTTAGATCCTAGATTTTGTCGGTGTTCCATGAACCTTTTCTGCTGTATATATACTTCATTTCAAATAACTCAAAGTTGCAAGTCATCAGCCTCATATAATATATTCTTGAACTCTTCAAATGTTACAAGGTGAGTGAATATCAAGCCACACGTGCATAAGTTTTTTGTTGAGTTAGATGACTCTGCTTTAGTGGTACGGGTATTATTCTTTGAGTTTCTTCAACAGAATATGTTATAATGTACATCTGCAGCTTCTGCTTACTCTGCTTACATTGCATTGTTCAGTCTGCACGAAGTAATCAGGCCTTGGACTCTATAGCCCATAGGAGGTACACACACTGCACATGTTATCAGTCAGAGCTTACATTTACACCTGCAGTTTTTTGTGGGACTGAAAGCCGTCTCTTCACTGTCCACTTTTTACCTTGCTCTTTTGTCTATTGCTTCTTTGCACAGTATGTGAGTGGAACCATCCTCGATGTCCACTATGATGTTCAGCCTTATAGTCAGCAGTATACTGACAATTCCAGCATTGTCTTCTAAATACTTTAGGTGCACGTCAAGTGGTAGAGGAACATAATTGACAATGTAAATTTTGAAAGTCGTTTTCAAGGGTTTGATATTTATAATAATAGCATTCCTATCCATATGGAGATCATATATATTTGCTGGATCTCTTTCGGCATAAGCATCACAATGAGCAATCAGTTTCATTCCTAATGTCAAAGAGATATCCAAAATAATCTTTGTCACCCATGATGAAACACATTATATATTTGTTCAGATCTTTGGGCTTGACATTGCTGAGATAGGAAATGATAATGAAACAAATATTATTATTATTTGATGAAGAGAAGGGGCCAATCATATTTATAAAAATTTAAGTTCATTAATAGATTAACTTGTGAAGAGTAATGTCAAATGTATATTTATAAATAGACATTGAGTTTCATAGAGATCATGATCTGGCTATTCTACAAGCGATATTGGGATGTTTATGACCTAAAAATTTAGTCTTGAATGTAGCCATGAAAATGAAAAGTCAACATCATGGGTTTCACATTTACCTAGGCTAGCACTAAAGGTTTTATAAAAGAACTTACTTCCATCGAGGTCTTCCATGCCATCTAGAACGTGCTGGATTGTCATAATATATATATAACTTTATACAATCCTCATTTGAAATTAATTATCACAAGTTCATCAGAGTATCAATTGTATAGGTTCATACTTACCACAAATATAGACGTAGCATACAGAGGATCCTCGGTTTACGTGGTCCCCGAGTTACAGTGTTCCGCCATTATGACTAAGGCCCATAAATTATTAATGTCTTATTAATAAATCTATTATTTGACCTACCTGGCTCGTGTGTCAAATTCAACCTTTTCACGCTAAATAGTGTGTGAGAGTGGCGAACTAATGCACAGCTAGCAGCACTGTTGTAATCGTATGTATAAAGTTAATGGCTTTATTTATTTATTTGTTTATGTTTTTGGTAATTTGAAGGAATTAGACTTAATTTATTTACAATATTACCAAATACATAGCTCTAATACAATCTTTATGCAAAAAAGTTCATTGAGTGTGGCGAAAGAATGCGTTGTCACGTGGTACTAGAAAGAGAAGAAGAAGAAAAAGACACATTGCTCAGTTTCCTCTCATAATGTTTCTCGTGCTCATCTGCTCTCTCATTGTTTTCACTCATGTTTGCTCGTTACTGACCTTTGCTATACCTCCCAAGCATAGATGTGATTTTTCTGATGGCAGTGCTGCCAAGAAAAGGAAAGCCATATCCATGGCAATTAAAGTTGATATAGTAAAACGCTTGGAATATGGAGAAAGTGCTACGAACATTTGCCGCTCACTGGGGTTAGCTCATTTGACAGTGGCAACTATCATTAAAGATAAAGATCGCATCCTTATGTATGTGAAAGGTTTTGCCCCTATGATGTCCACTGTGATTACTAAGCAGCATAGTGGCATTATGATCGAGATGGAGAGATTATTGGTGTTTTGGCTAGATGATCGGCATCGACAACGTATCCCAGTTAGCATCATGTTGATACAGGAAAAAGCTAAAGATTGTTCGATGCCATGAAAAGTGAAAAAGGGGAAAGGAGTGAAAGTGAAAAGTTTGTGGCCATTAGATGAAGATGTAATCATTTTAAGACTCGTGCTAATTTGCATAAACTAAGGGTGCGAATGAAGCTGCTAGTAGTGATGAGAAAGCAGCAGAAGAGTTTCCTAGTATTTTTGCATAAATAATCAAGGATGGGGTTACTGTGCCGAACAAGTACAATTGTGGATGAGTCTGGCTTGTTCTGGAAGCGTATGCTTAGTCATACATACATCGCCAAGGAGGAGAAGACAGAACCAGGCCATAAAGTCAGCAAGGAGGGACTAACTTTGCTTTTGGGGGCTAATGCTGCTGGAGACTGCAAGCTGAAGCCCTTGTAGGTGTACTTGCTAGAAAATCCAAGGGCACTCAATGGTAATTGAAAGGGCCAACTGCCAGTTATCTGGAAGGCAAACAAGAAACCTTGGATTACTCTTTAGATATTTGAGGACTGGTTCAGCAACCACTTTTTGCAGGAAGTCGAGAGGCCCTGTGCTTCCAAGGATCTGCCCTTTAAGGTGTTGCTAATGCTGGACAATGCCCTTGGTCACCCTCCCCATTTGGATGACTCATTATAATGTAAAGATGGTTTGCTTTCCACCTAATACCACTTCCCTGTTACAGCCAATGGATCAGGGGGTCATTGTCTCTTCAAAGGTGTACTACCTCTGAAGGACAATTACTTTGGCTCTCAGGGCAACTGAGAAGGACAAGAATTTGACTCTCAAGGAGGTTTGGAAGTCGTACAATATTTTTCAGCCTGTGAAGAATATTCCTGATTCTTGGGAGGAAGTAAAGTAGACGAACTTGAAGAGGATATGGAAGAAACTGTGCCCTCAGTTTATGAATGACTTCCGGGGCTTTGAGAAGACAGTTGATGCTGTCATCAAAAACGTTGTTGCCCTGAGTAAGGAGCTCAAGTTAGAGGTGGAGCCTGATGATGTAAGAGAGCTGCTGGATTCTCATGTAGAGGAGTTATCTCCTGAGGACCTCATTTAACTGGAGAAGCAGATGGTTGAAGAGGAAGAAATACCTGCACCAAACCCAGAGCCCAAAAGAATCACAAGCATGGATGTGAAAAATTCTTTTGCCCTGATAGAGGAAGGGTTGGCAAAGCTTGAGGCTTAGGACCCCGACACTGCCAGGTTTGCTAAGGTTGCCAGATGGGTCATGGATTGCCTCTGGTGTTACAAGGAAATTTGGAAGGAGAAGAAGGAATCTTTCCAGACTAGCCTCGACTAGTTCTTCATGAAGGCAGAGTCCCCACCAAAACATCCTGTACCCTCTACCTCAGGTGCCTGTATAGGCTCTCCTGCCCTGGTATCTCCAGCATCTGCTGCAGGTTCTCTTGCCTCTCCAGACTCACTTGGCCCAGTCTCCTCAGCACCTGCCTTTCCAGAAAGGCAAGTAATGCTGTATAGTGTACATTTACTATATTTATGTGTCACATTACTCGAATATAGGTAAGCAATATTGTATAGTGTACTTATACTAGTTTTATGTCTTAGATTATAAACTTAGATTATTTTTCTATGTTTTAGATTATTTATTTTTCGCATTGGTGGCAGACCTGGGATTGTATTTAGGTGTTTTCCAACTTATGATGAAAACCATTTTGCAACAGCTCTCAAGAACGGAACTCTGTTGTAAATCAGGGACCCCTTGTACATTTGGCTGTCAGCAGCCCCAAAGATAAGATTGAATCAAATGAAAATTAGAAATGGAAAAACAGACACATCGTTTCCTGTTAACTGAATATTTTGAAGCAGATGCTGCTTCGCGTTTCTTTTAAAAACTTACTATTCTTTAATAGATTTAATTTTAATAGGTAGGCTTTTCCTGAGTATTATTCCAATGTACATGAATGTTTCTGAGCCTTCGGTACCCACCCCAGATAATATAAAAGGACTCTCATCATATCTAGTAGGATTAGAATGAGTAATATTACACTCTGTGAAATGTTCTATTAAATAAGCTGGTGCTTACTATTATAGTATTATGGATAGGAGAAAGTTTGATAAGAGCAACTCCAGTTTCTTCACATAATTGATCATATTCTATATAAAACCTTTTGTCATTTTCAATATGTATATGACCATTTTATATTGACATATTTGTCATATCTTTTTCAAGGTTGTATTTTATGATGAATACCCATTACTACAAGGATAGTTAAAATGACATTGTATGATAAGAGAAGACTACAGTTTTCCTTGTGAATTTATAAAGATAGTTGCCATATCTGTGAATAAACTTTTAAAGTGGTGTCACATTTCTTGATTATATCTTAAGAAGTACTGATTTCTGACAATATGTAGTCAATAATTTCCCCTGAGTATTTCACAAGCATTGTTTTTTATATTATTATCTTTATATTTAACATTCATATTTATGCAGGATATTTTTAATTCCAGCATAGAATAGATGTAGTTTTCCCTAGGTGCATAGATAGCATGTTGTCAGCTAACCTGTTTTGAACATTTTCTAGCTCCTGAGTTGTTTATTTTCTCTTTTGTTTTTACTACATACAGTCTGAGTTGCATTATTATCACACAGCAGAGGTTTACATTTCACACTTATGTTCTCTTTTAAGCTGGTCATTTTATTTCAGCTGATTGAATTTGAAAAGCAAGTACGAGACAGTGCATCGGTGATGATGGTCCCATCTCCTTATGATTCATCAGAGGAAGTACCTGATGTCTACTTGGAAGAACTGAAACAGATGACCAACTCCAACTTTAATGCCTTCATTCCTATATAACGATTACTCTTATTGGCAATTCTGGTATTAATAGGGCTACAAATAGCCACTTCAGCTTTAGTCTAAAATATTTTTGGCAGATTTTTCAATAATCATTTTCATTGCTTTTCTTTTGAGAAGTCACTGGAACTTATATATTTTAATTAATTACAAAGTACTGCAAAGCGTGAGGTTAGGCTGGATACGATAAAGCCTTGTTGCCCTCCGTGTTTTTGCACAATTGTAGTTACCCTTGATATGAATTTTGTCGAGAAATATCATGTAAAAGTAAAACACTGGGTTAGTTTGATGACTGCGTAATATATTGTCTCTTCTTATTTTGCTTTTATTTCCCTCATTTGCCTGATATGTCCTTTCATGATTCATTTTGATTGCTTAGTTGATAATGGCTAAAATATGGCAGATATTACTACTGTCTCTTCTACATCATTAAACTAAGCACTATACACATTGCCATCTTACAAGAAATAAAAACTCCACAGAACGCATAAAACGCCCAGTAGACAAGACTGGATCAGCGGTGGCTGTGGTGGACTTACCAATCTGGTACATAAATCCATTAAATTTATAGACACCAGTGCTTATACAATATCCCTCCTCCCTTCACATGACACTACCACAGAATACAATCATTTAAAGTATGCAGTGGCAATGCATCAGCATAACAGTTATGAATACATACATCCACCTCAAACATTCCCAACAGTACCACACGGCTACACCCCACAGGTACAATCTGTCACCATCCTCAGTGGTGACATTAATGTCAAGTTCACTTTGTACCATCATCCCCAGACATCACCCTATTTCACCAAATTTTGCCTTCATGACATCACGGAGAGTGGTCAAAATCCTAGGCTCTGACCATCTTCCCATCATTTTTACCACCAAGACAAGAAGCACCCCAGCTGGCCACAAACACACATACACCATTTTCAAAAGAACCAACTGAGAAGCTTTCACTAATGAAACAGAATAAGAGTTTGCAACTAAACAGTCTCCCCATCACAGACATAACCAATACTCTACACTCCTTTACCACAACAATTCCAAGAGTATACAAAAAACATTTCTCTAGATGTATCAGAAAAAGAAACAATCCCATATTCTCATCAGAATGCAGGACCTCATCAGACAATGCAATATACTAAAACAATCTTCCACATTCCACACACAAAACACTACATATCAAATCAACATGTACAGCTCTTAACATGCATATCAACTATTTAATACTAGAACAACAAACACTGAATTTGAATAACTTCCTGCAAATGCTTGATCACAAAACAAGCTCTACAAAACTCTAAGCATTACATTATCCAACAGTAGCACAACTAAAACGTATGCTGCTATCACAACAATAGACACTGTACCCTCAAACAAACAACATGCAAATACCCTCATTAACCATTTCTTTCACATCCGCTCATCTTCATCCCCACCGTGGTAACCGATGCATCATCAGACACAAGAGACAGTTCCTTAGAGACACAAAGCTATGCACCTTTCATCAACCATCCGACAAAGCAAATCATCAACAATATCAAGTACTCATCTGCTTCTAGCCCCAACAATATAAATAACATACAGCTTACACACCTGGGACCATGAGGCATACAAGCACTTACTAATAATTCATAATGCAATTTGCTGAATCTGCACTGAAGAAATTAGGAGTTTTGTTTCATTGTCAAATTTCCTTTTCCTCATCTCAGTTACTAAAAAGCCATCTCTGCCTAGAATACTGCTCTCACATCTAGGGTGCTTCTTACTACTATTTCCTTGATAGTGTTGAATCTTAGTCCATTAGACTCGTCAGCAGTCTTGCTCTTACTCTAAATTTTGATTCTCAAGAGGCAATATTTAACCATTTCTTGTTAAATGTTTTCTTTGTACCCAGGGTCGATGAGGGCAATTTTTCTTTCCCATATCATGTCTTACTCTTAAAAAAACTTTATAACACATTGACACCAAGATCTTGAAGTACATTAACTCCCCTACTTACGAACAAATGAGTTACAAACATTTACAGATACGAACAAAAACCTATCCCTTAGCTACTATTATATTAATGTATGTATTACTGTACTGTACTGTATTATTACGTTATTATTACTGTATTAAAATTCATTAATACTGTATACTTTATATTTTATGTAGGAGTTAAGTGTCTTTAGCCTAAGTACAGACACCTCCTCAACTTACGAATGAGTTACGTTCCGGAAGTCTGTTATTAAGTGTTTTAGGCAGAAATAATGAACTGTGCAGTACATACATATGCTGTTCTGTACAGTACTTAGGCTAAAGACACTTAGCTACTACATAAAACATAAAGTATACAGTATAAATGAATTTTGACACAGTTTTCTTCTTCTTCTTTGTCTACATCTTTTCCCACTTTTATGTGGGGTCGATGTTTCTGGCCAACCTTCTCCACTTGTTTCTGTCCCATACCTCATCACCCAACAAACCTTTAGACCTCAGATCGTCATTGATGCAATCCATCCACCTACGCTCTGGTTTCCCTCTCATTCTCCTACCCTGTACAGTGATCCTTCGCTGGATCGCGTTTTCACTGTACCACGTTTTTTTTTGGGCAAATTATTATTTTATTTTTTGGGTATATGCCAAAATATTAAAATATTGAAAAAATAAAAATGTTCAGTATTTTAATTTTTTTTATTGAAAAAAACAAATTTCATTATTTAATTGATAAAAAAAAATTATTTCCCTGCCTACGAATAATAAAACAGTAAAAAATAGTAAAAAACATAAATTTAGATATATAACTCACAGTACAGGGTATTGCATCATGTGAAATAGTATCCGATAGCGTACAATGTATTGGGGTCGCACCTAAGTGAACTAGCATATACTGTATATTAAAATTTCCAGTAGTTTCATGATTTTATTGATAAAAAAAACGTATTTCTTAGCCTAAGAATAATAAAACAGAAAAAAATAGTAAAAAACATAAATACTAACAGTATTGCACCACGTAAAATACGATACCGGTATCAGCGTTTCGGAAAACGCAAAGGCTCTCACCTACGTGAGCTAGTACATATTGAAACTTTCATTATTTTATTGATAAAACAAGTATTTCCTAGCTAAAAATAATACAACAGTAAAAAATAGTAAAAAACATAAATACAGTACTAACAGTATTGCACCATGTAAAATACGATACCGGTATCACGTTTCGAAAAACGCAAAGGCTCTCACCTTCGTGACCTAGTGAATATTAAAATTTTCATTAATTTATTGATAACACAAGTATTTCCTAGCCTAAGAATAATAAAACAGTAAAAAATAATAAAAAACATAAATACTAACTGTATTGCACCATGTAAAATACGATACCGCTATCAGCGTTTCGGAAAACGAAAAGGCTCTCACCTACGGTGCATGCTGTTATTTTTAAAGTAAAGGGTGATTTTTAACAGTGCAGGGTGGGTGTATACAGTACGTAAACGTAAAAATAATTGTAAAATACTTATGTACATAAGTATGTCACGAAGTAGTCTTCGTGGCAAAATGGTAGCATCTGCGACTCTGAGGCGGCAAGTCGAGGGTTTGCGCCCCGTCTCGGACTGAGTAAGGGCATACACTCAGGGTAACGATTACATCTGCCAAAACAAGTCCTTCGCAGGAAGGCAACCGTCCTAGCCCTTAGTAGAAAAAGGGAGTCCGTGACGTAGAACTGGAACAACATGAGTATGTCACGTCATCATCACCTCATTCACGGTAAGTTTTCCTATCACTTTCATAAAAATTTACGTTGCTTGCTGTTATTTATAAAGTAAAGGGTGTTTTTTTAACAGTGCAGGGAGGGTTTATACAGTACGTAAACGTTAATATAATTGTAAAATACCTATGTACATGAGTATGTCACGTCACCATCACCTCATTCACCGTAATTTTATCTATCACTTTCATATAAATTTACGTTGCATACTGTTATTTATGAAGTAAAGGGTGGTTTGTTAACAGTACAGGGAGGGTTTATACAGTGTAAATGTAAAAATAAATTAAAATATCTATGTACATATAGGCTGATCCTACTTCGCGATTTTTCTGTCTCGCACTGAGTCCCGGAACCGAACCATCGCGATAATGGAAGGAACACTGTATACCCATTTCCATCACCCTCCTCCTAACATACTGTTCATCCCTCCTAATGACATGACCATACCATCTTAGTCTACTTTCTTGTATCTTATCTGATATTTCTCTAACTTTTGAGGTACCTCTAATTACCTCGTTTCTGATCTTATCTCTTCTTGTCACAACACGCATCCATCTCAACATCCTCATCTCTGCCACATCCATTTTTTTCTCTTGTGTCTTCTTTATTGCCCATGTCTCTGCTCCATACATCATCGCAGGTCTCACCACTGTCTTATGCACTTTATCCCTAAACTTAATCCCTATTCTCCTGTTGCACAGCACCCCAGACACTTTCTTCCAGTTCTTCCGTCACCATCCTCTGCTGCTGTTGATCCCAAATACTTCAACTTTTCAACTCTTTTCATCTCCTTCCCCTGCAAATTGACCTCCCCATCCTCATCATCTCTCAACCTCAAGTACTTTGTCTTCTTCCTACTGATTTTCAGTCCTCTATCCTCCATCACTCTTCTCCACTCCTCAAGCTTCTCCTCCACTACCTCTCGTCTGTTGCTACACAGTACAATGTCATATGCGAAGAGCTTACACCATGGAGACTAATCTCTAATACCCTGGGTTCCTACATCCAAGACCAGATCAAATAGATATGGACTCAAAGCAGACCCTTAATGCAGACCAACATTTACTGAGAGACTTTTCGTCAAGCCCACACTGCTCTTAACATTGCCTCTGCCCTCTCATACATATCTTGGATGATTATTACATATTTCTCGGGGACTCCCTTTTCTCTAATACACCTCCACACCTCTTGACGTGGTACTCGATCATATGCCTTTTCCAGGTTAATAAAGACCATATGCAGTCCTGTCTGTTTCTCCCGATGCTTTTCCATCATTTGTCTCAAGGCAAATATGGCATCCACTGTCCCTCTTCCAGGCATGAAGCCAAACTGTTCATCCCCAATTGTTGTTACCTTTCTGAGTCTCCTCTCCATGATCTTCTCCCATATTTTCATAGTATGACTTAACAACTTTATACACCTTGTTCCTTTTATACGTGATTTTTTTATCCGCAAAATTGCAATAACGCCCCCCAAAAATAATAGTAAAAAACTCATATTTCGCAAATAAGGCCCCCCCTCCCCCCCCTTTTTTTTATTGTGACACCAGGATGGACCAAAAAATGATAAAATAAAACAGCCTTTATCAGGCTGTAAAGAGAAACAGATGGAGAGTGTACTGACTTGTCAGATGTGAAGGGATTATAAAAGCTGTGTAATGAATATCCAGCTCTCTGCTGGGTTTTAATATACCTCAGCATTACTCTCATGATGTCTATTCCAAAAATTCTCCTTAGAGCTTATTATTATAATTATTATTATTATTATTATTATTATTATTATTATTATTATTATTATTATTATTATTATTATTATTATTTTTAACAATAATTTTCCATTGATGATGATTGTGTAGATTATTATTATTATTATTATTATTATTATTATTATTATTATTATTATTATTATTATTATTAATATCATTATTATTATGAATTTGTAATTAAACCATTATTTTTACAATAAATGATGTAGTTTTGGTTGAATGAACATGAGTTAATTAAAGATTCTCTCTCTCTCTCTCTCTCTCTCTCTCTCTCTCTCTCTCTCTCTCTCTCTCTCTCTCTCTCTCTCTCTCTCATTTCTCTCTCTCTCTCTCTCTCTCTCTCTCTCTCTCTCTCTCTCTCTCTCTCTCTCTCTCTCTCTCTCTCTCTCTCTCTCTCTCTTTCTCTCTCTCTCTCTCTCTCTCTCTCTCTCGCTCTCTCTCTCTCCCCAACATTCTATTCTACCCAGTAGGGTGGATGTATATATAATGTATAATGATGATGATCTTTTCTTATCGTAATCCTCTTTGTACTGGTGGAAGAAGCCTCCGCGGGCGCTTATTTAGTATATTAAAAAAACAAAAACAAACTATATATAGTAAATAAGCGCCCGCGTAGGCTTCTTCACCAGTTCAAAGAGGATTACGATAAGAAATGATCATCATCATTATACATTATATATACACCCACCCTACCTCTGTCATATGTCTATCTAATCTACATTTGAAGGTGTCTAAGGTATTGGCATTTATTATCCTCCTAGGAATACTCTACAGTATTACCAAGCCAATTTTCACCAGTTTCCTTTCTGAACCTAAATTTATCAAGATTAAATCCATTACCCATTACGAGTTCTGGTTTGATCATGAATTTTTAAAACTATTAATATCACCCTTGTTAATCCCTTTAAACCATTTATACACCTCAATCATATCCCCCTTATCTCTGCACCTCTCTAGAGAAT